>QFDD01003771.1:0-18802 GCA_006871305.1 Vachellia collinsii
CAAGATTTGCAGACGAGCCTGCATGGCATGACTCACGTGCTAAAGCCCAACTGAGAGACTTTGACCAAGTCAGTCAATTCCGCTAGAGCTTAAGAAATGAACTATCCCTTGCACCCATGATGAATGCTTATCAAAATTCTATCCTTTTATTTATAAATAATTCTTAAATCGGGTGAGAAATCACCCCTAAAAAAAATAATGGTTCTTATTTTATTTATAAATTTAATATCTATAAAATACGATGCTGACATATATCTACTCATTAAAACATAATTCTTAACTATATTTTTTTAATTCTGCATACGAAATATTTGCATATGAACCCATTGAACTTTCTGCTATATACCCTGAATTCATACCTTACAATTCAGAGCGCACTTCTTCAATGATGATCATTTTTTTTACCGATATGTAAGTTATGCATTGTTTTAATAATTTTTTTTTTGGATCCATAACATTTTTTTAAATGTAACTTTTTAATTTTCAAGGGATGATTTTAGAAAGATCCGTTTGATCGTTATTTTAAAGTAATTAATTAAATTCACACGAAAGACTGGAGATGTGTCGGTTTCTAGAGTTCGATTATAACGTAACCATCATGACACTGTTGCAAAGGTATAAAAATCTTTGGGTCACCTAACCTTGCAGTCGAGATGAAAACTCTGTGTTTCCAGGTCATAAAAAAAAACAAAAAAAGAACAATAGATGGACGACAACTGTACCTCAAAAATTCTTTTAGACATTCATTGCAATAACTTCTTCTTGTTCTTGTTTAACGCGTTGGGTGGAGGCCGCATCTACTTTACACTTACTTATTTACTGGCCTGAATTCCGCTCTTCATTTTAAATGGCAGCTTTTGCTGAAGTACTTAATTGGGCTGGTTTTTCTCCCTCGAACTTGTGGCCTTGGATCTCTGGATCGCACTGTTAATTGGAGACAAAATCAGATAAGACAATGATTGATATTTTCCATTATTGGAGAAGCTATAATACAGCAAATTAAATACGGTTTTATGATTAGACAAGTCAGTAAAACACTTCACCTCACCAATAGGCTAGCTAGTTAAATTAAAACCTTGTTCGGGACGGGACGTTTGCGCTGAAACTAAAGAGTAAACTCCTGTCATACCATATCATTAATATATCAATACATGCGTGAGATAATATTGTACAGATTCACTATTTAATATGGTTTATTTTCCAGATTTTATATAGCCAGTGCATAAAAAAAAAATCATATTTTTATCTATTAAGGTGATCATCAGGTGGTAGATAGATATAGATATATATAGTGAGATCAGAATTTTAATTTAGTTTGGAATTAAAATAATTGTTGATTTCGGATTGTAATGAAATATTAATCATGTTATTTGTTGATACAAATAATTGGAGAAGGAGCTGAAATACAAGTAATTATGTTTCTGAGGTTAGATGTTGATGGGGAAGACGCTGCCTCACCGTAAGAAGGAAGAATGTGGGTGGTACAAGGATTGGCTGGCTAAATACGCAACTCTCGCTGGGTGCTGGAGGCCCAAAGGTGATAACTCTAAAAGTATGTTTAGGAATAACCTTTTTAAGTGATTTTACGCAATTCGAGGTAAGTATGTGAAAGAAGTTTTATCTCGATTTAGATAAAAGTGCTTTTTAAGTGATTGCTAAATAAACCGTAATTACTCTAGAGAGCGCTGGCTGGGTAGAGCTTCCCAGATACAACAAAAATTAGTGACTTTGACTAATCCTGGGTCAGTCTCCCCCACTCGTTCTACTCCTCTTACATGAGATAATTAATGCCCACGGGGCCTTTTTGCAGAAGTGCGTGCAATTGGTCATAGGAGAAATTAAATTTAATATTCAGCTTCACATTTAGTTTAATAAACAAAAATACAAACAAAGTTTTCATATAGACAACCACAAACCAAAGCTAACCCTAACATTTAATAATATATCAGATTTTATTCTCTTAAAAAATATAGAATACGAGATATGACGTAATATCAAATCATAATCAACAGATATCAATAAAATAATATCAACAACAAGTAAGTATGCTTCCTGCGTATTTCTCCAAACAAATTAAATATTTATTTTCATTTAACTCCTTGCTTCAATATAACTTATTAAGCAGATGACTTTTCACTTTCCCACGCGGCTTTCTACATGGCGCATACGCACGTACATTCCAAAGTTGACGACCAAGACTTAGGGCTTGTTTGGGAAGTAACAAAACCTAGGTTTCAAACCTTGGTTTCACAGAATCCGAGGTTAGTATGTGAGAGAGTTTTATCTCGATTTGCGTGAAAGTGATTTTGGGAAGTGTTTCCCAAACAAGCTCTTAATCTCCGTGCAATCACGTGGCATAGTTTCCAGAGGGTGAAGAAGAAGCTTCCCAAACCCAACAAATTAAGGGCTTGTTTGTCAATCAATTCTCAAAATCATTTTCACGCAAACCGAGATAAAACTCTCTCACATACATACCTCGGATTCTGTGAAACCAATGTTTGAAACCTAAGTTTTGTTACTTCCCAAACAAACCCTGGCCAGCGACTTCAATTTGGGGCGCTCCATTATGCCTCTGCCTCCTCTCCATTCGTTCCAGTATAAAATTCCATACCCACCAAAATGCACGTCAAAACTTATCGGTAGACGTACAGCGACACCATCAGCTCGCCCCAAGTCTTCCTCAACACAATAAAAGCGAGAGACTTGCTAACCAAGTCGCCTCCGCTTTCATCCCACGGCGCCCCAAGTCTTATCTTCTTCTTCTTCTTTTTATGAAAACAAAATTTTTTAAAAAGGAACGGATGAGAACTTAACCAGCAGAAAACGAAAAAAAAATAAGAACTGGAATAGTCTTTCTTTTTCTTTTCAGTTTCACACGCATTTTTAAAATACAGATTGTTGAAATCTCTACGAGTTAAAACGCAAATTTTTACGTATAGCTTCTCCATAGTGAACCGTGTTCAAAGATTTATTGAGCTCCCATGACTCACTTCAGAATTCAGATGCTTTCAACGCGCACTTGACTGCTTCGTGATCTTCACAATTTGTTGGGATCCGAAGTTGCTGGTTTCATTTTGATCTCATTCAATTTAATCGCATACTTTATTATACGAATATTTACTGACTGGATCATGGACCAACTGCCATTGACTGTTGACCCAAACCGACTTCCACGCCACAACCCTAACATCACTCAAAAATAGTAGTACTACAAATATATTACAATGTGACGAAACAAATATATTACTAAAGTTCAAATTCTTGATAAAAAATATTCATATTTAATTTTGGATAGTATTTCAAATAAGATTACCTCTAATAAAAGGATTGTACATGTGCCTTGCCATTAAAAAAAATATCCCAAGGTCATTAGTGTTGCCCTTTTTTTTTAATACAATATACTAATATGGAACCGGTAATTAAATAAAAGGGAGATTTGGGAAAAAGTACCTCATTAGATAATTAATTGTAAAATAGAACCTTCCTTATGGATGTAATTGAATGTCCACAATATGCAACTGAGTTTTTATATTATGTGCAGCTGAGCTTCCATGTGTACCACTGAGCAAATTCCATTTTGCAATTAATTTCTCAATAAGGAATTTTTCCCAATTTTCCCTTAAATAAACCATCTCTTTGCAGTAGTTTAAGTGTCAAAATTAAATAAAAAGAATACCGCCATCACACGTGGTTCCCCCGGCGCTCCACGGATCAGTTAAATGAGCAAACCACATTGCTGATTTTTTTTTTTAGTTGACAATTTATTTGGCTTAGAGGGTGAAAAGAGAAGCTTAATCACCTCTGAAAATAAGTAGAACCTAGGAAGACACAAGGACATAAAGACGCCAAGTATGAATACTAAGTGATCATCGTCCAATTTCAGTCCCAAATGCCATCTGCTTAATTATGTATGCTGTCACATGCAGCTGAATTGGGATCCAGTTCCCCCATATCCATCAGCCACATCATGAAGTGAGTATTACCTGTCGGCTGAGTTTATCAAAGGACACTTTTTATTTGGAGCCAAACCCTCTAGCTCCTTTGCTATTTCTCTCATCGTGGGCCTCTCCTCTCTTTCTACTCTAATAAACCTTCTTGCTAATGAATCCACTTCTTTCAACTCCTCCGCATTCTTCCCATCTAACACATGTTTGTCAAGAATTTCCCACGAACAGTTTTATTTCATTGAAGACTCGAAATACGTGGCCAAATTTACTCGCCCTCGTCTATTGAATTCAACCGCTTTGCTTCCGGTGAGTAATTCCACGAGTACAACCCTAAAACTATAAATATCTCTCTTTTCATTTAGCCGACCTGGTCTCCTCCTCTCATTGCCATGCAACTTCTGTTACGTACATTACACTCGATAATTAATGCTCCTCGCCGTTTCTGCAGCAATACTTTTCATGTTGGTTGTGCAGTATTTTTTTTACATCGTCATTGTGAGGGACTTAATTTTAATTGCAGGATTGAATATGATTTTCACATCCAAGTCTTCCGTTTATCTTCAAATAGATTAAAACCAGACGATCAACCCGTGCAAAAGGAATAAAATGTAATTAAATGCAAGAGACAACTGATAGCGAAGAGTTTTTCCTGTAATTAAATTATTAAATTAATATTTTTGTGGGAGTTTTTCCTCAGGGTTAATACAATCTAGTATTAAATATTAACTTCTACTTTTCTTTCGATTCCAAAGTAAAGGTAAAAGAGGGTAGTGTATCAAAAAGGGAAAAAAAGGCAAAAGAGGGAACAAAATAATACATCAAAATACTTGTCTAATTATCATCTAACTCCTTGCTTCAACATATATATTAACCAGATGGCTACTTTTAATTTGTGTGTGTGTGTGTGTGTGTGTGATTCAACCAGTTTCCCCTGCGGCTTTCTAGATGGCGCGTAGCTGCGTACACCCCAAGTTGAAGACTTTGCCTGCATTGCATGGCTCGTACATTCTTTTTTACTTTTCGCCCAGACATGGCGCGTAAATTCCAGCGAGCGAAGGTGAAGCTTCCTAAATACAGCAACAGTTAGCGACTTTGACCCGGTCTCCTCTCATTCTACATAACTCGTGTCACATATATAATCAAGATGCAACAGGAATTTAAAATGTGTCGCTTTCGTATATTAACTATCGAAATGTTTTTTTCCCTTTGGAAAATAATTTTCATTATTTCGATGCAATCTTCGCTTCAATTTATCATCCTGGTGACTTCAGCGTATATGTTACATATTCAGATTCGGAGTATTTACAAACAGAATACCACTATTAGCCGAGGCTTTTTTTCCACGGATCGATTATCAGTTAAAAATGTAAACCACTGCTGATTTTTTATTTGCTGACGATTTATCCAGCTTACAACAGTGAAAAGAGAAGCTTAAACGACTCATTGAATGCAAGACACGCTCCATGAGGATGCAGCGTCAGCATATAACATAATAGCATGACAAAAATGAGTCGAACCTACGAAGCAAAGAGGACGTACATAAACACGTATGCCAAGTGTACGTGAATACTAAGTGATCATCGTCCAACTTCAGTCCCAAATGCCATCTGCTTATGTATGCTGTCACAGGCAGCTAAATCATCATTACCACCAGCTTCCCCATAGCCATCAGCCACATGATCACGTGATGGGCATTCCCTCTCATCCGACTTAATCAAAGGACACTTTTTATTACTTGCAACCAAACACTCTAGCTCTTTTGCTATTTCTTTCATCGTCGGCCTTTCCTCTCTTTTCACTCGGATACACTGCCTTGCTAATAAAGCCACGGCTTTCAACTCCTCTTCATTCTTTTGATCTAAAACCCACTTATCAATAATTTCCCACAAACGGTTTTCTTTCATTGAAGACTCAAAATGCGTCGCCAAATTTACCTGCCCTCGCCTATTGAATTCAACTGCTTTACTTCCGGTAAGTAGTTCCACGAGTACAACACCAAAGCTATAAACATCACTCATTTCATTCAGTTGACCTGTATGGAGGTACTCTGGATCCAAGTATCCAAAAGTCCCTTGCACCATAGTGGAAACATGAGATTCATCAAGAGGAACAAGCCTTGAAGCTCCAAAGTCAGACACCTTTGCTTTGTAATTATAATCTAAGAGTATATTAGCAGATTTGATATCCCGATGCACAATAGGAATTGAAGCTGTAGAGTGCAGATATGAGATTGCCTCCGCAGTTTCTGCAGCTATCATTAATCGAGTCTCCCATGAAATAGGATACATGGTCTTCCTAGGATCTATGTGATCAAGAAGTGTGCCATTGTCCACAAACTCATAAACTAATAAAGGGATTTCAGTTTCGAGGCAACATCCCAAAAGCCTAACAACATTTTTGTGGTTGATTTGGGAAAGCACGGCTATTTCACTAATGAAATCCCTAATTTGTCTAGAATCCCCTGCTACTCTAGACTTCTTAATTGCAACAGGAATGTCATTTGTCAATATACCTTTGTAAACTGTGCACTGTCCTCCACGACCAATTATTCTACCTTCATGGAAGTTGTTTGTGGCAATTTTTAGTTCAGATTCTGTAAATACTTTTGTTCTTTCAACGTATCCTTGTTGTTGTGAAAGTTGTCGAAGTAGCATATATCCTCCATTCTGCTCAAAATTTCTTTGTTTGAGATTTCTCACAGTTGTTCGCTTGTGTGCCCAACACAATGATGAGCCAACCATGAAGATAACCAGTAAGGCCACACTAACACCTGCAAGCAATGAAATACAACATGAACCTTGGTTAAAATAAATAAAAACACTGGACAAAGATAGGGCCTTTTATTCTCTAGACAGAAGGCAAACAAAAACATTTTAAATAGTAGAATTAAACGGAGTCATTCATGTTCTTACCCAATGCAATTGTAATGATAAGCCCTTTATACTTAGACCGATGACGGTCCAAAGTACAGCCCGTCCCATCAGTGTAGCCGTCGCCTTTATAATGAGGCGGACAAGAACAGTTGTAACCACCTTCGAAGTTGTAGCATTGCTTTGGAATACTGCAGTTATTAGGTCTGCTACACTCATCAACATCTGAAAATAAGAAAAAGGGGTATTAATTTATTATTATTAGTTAATAAATAGTAAATATGCTACTACTAGTGTTATATATAACCAGGTCCGTATTTATGTGGAGAAGAATTTGGAAAACAGAAGAAGTAAGTACCGTGACATCCATCGGGATGATATGGATTTCCCTCGAAACCAGTTTTGCATTTGCAGTTGTATCCAACTCCATAGTTAGAATCCACACAATACGTATTGGATTTGCAGGCATAGCATGTGGAGCTATTGGAAGCAGATTGGCAAGTAAGATTTGAAACAGTCCAATCTAGGGCGAAGGGGACCATATCAAAGGGAAAGGATTTTAGATAATCAACAGAGAAATTAAACCAGCCCTGTCTGGCGAGAAAAGCGTAGCTGCAGTTGTTGAAGCCCAACACTTTTGAATGGTTGTTGACGGCGGATACTTCCAAGGAGAAATTATTCTTTCCGACAGGAATATTCAACTGGCAACACCCTGTCCCGGAACAAGAGTCCTGGTTGATGTCCTTTGGGGGAGGCGAATCGCACAGCGTCACGCAGCCACCGGAATAGCTTGGAGCGTCGGGGAAACTAATAATGCCCAGTGTGTCGCAACCGAGACTTATGAACTTGTTTCGGGTGTTGGAAATGGTGAAAGCACCGGTGTTAAGACCGGAAGTGGATAGGTCTATATCTACTCCTGAGTGATCGTAACAAATTTTGGAGACAGGCCTAGAAATGTCCATTTGACCTTCCTGGAGCGATATGTTAGAAACTGGGATGTTTCTGAAGAGTAATGTGGACTTATCGCAGGTGAGCTTGAATGGTTCGTCCAAGAAACAGTTGTGAGAAGTACCAGGTTGAACGCCCACACCAAATGGATACGGAATGTCCACGTGTCCGCATTTGTCGGGACAGCCTGTGAGGGATTGAGCTTCAGTTGCAGCCATGGCAGCAGATAATAGAACCAAGAAGATCATCTTCAGAGCCATGTGTCTCATGCACATCACTTTCTGTGGGAAGAATGTGGAATACGACGATGAAAATAATGTAGTATAATATAATTGTTACGGATGACTTAACTTTGGTTCAAGGATTATTCTTCAATGATTTTAATTCTTATTTGGGAATGAGGGCAATTTTTCCATTAGGGACAAGAAGATGATGCCAACCAGATTCATCATCTTTTGAGTTTGGGGAGTAAATCTTTTGAGTGCCAATCAGCTTTAATTACATTATGTATGATTGATTCAAAATTTAATTATCAATCAACGTTCAATATTTTCAACCAAGAAAAGTTGCTTGTCTTACATTTTTTGGCCACTTGTTAATTAAGTAATTCCCGGCTTCAGATTGCCGTTTAAGCAAAATTTGAAATAATTGAATTTAATTGTAACCAATCATAATTTAAAATGGTACGAACAAAATCATTCATCAGCATAATTCAAATCTTGCTTCGTGCAAAATTAAGTTATTGATTTGACCAACAAAAAGAATGAATTTATTGATGATTGGCTGTATAATTTATGAAATATTCCTCAAAATTATTGAAGAGCATTTATTACAATTTATCCAAGGCCGATTGGTATAATAGAATTGAACCCTTGTAAATGGAAGTGGAAATGAATTCCATACTTTAAGCTTATTTGGTAGACAAATGAGTTATGGAATTCAATTTCATTTAGAAGCCATTTTGATGAAAATAGCTTACAGATTTATGGAATTCTAAGAAATTCCATGAAATTCTACATTTGTCCTCAGTATTCGATTTCAATCTACTTCCCATAATGCGTTGATATGCATCTCCGACTCCTTCTTTGACTTCGATATGTGATAACGAACACAATGGCGATGAGATCCCCCAAAACTAATGACTCCCTCATTGACTTCGTCTGCGCAACTGTGTTGAAATCCCCTAAAATTTCAAAGTATATATATATATTGCTACAATTTTTTTTTGCAGCGATTCTAATACGCAACTGTGTTGTTGTATTTTTTTTTTTATGCAAGGAGAGATTTGGTATTAGCAAGTGAATCAGAAGCGCTTTGCTTTTAGTTCTTCAAAGGAAACCTTACCAGACCACCACCCGCTCCTCCATCATCGGTAGAGAATTGGATGTTGCAATTTTTTTTTTGTTTGAATTTATACTTTTTTTGTTTGGATTTATGCTTTAAATCTTAGGGCCCAGTGACTCTGTTACGTTGCTGCAATTTTCTTCTTATGCGCCACCACATTAAACCTTGGTATTGAAGCTTCAATGGCGGTGATAGATGAAGATGGCTTTTTCAGGTTGAAAAAATTGTGAAGGGCATCATGGACTTTTAATATAAACAATATATCTTTTAATTAAAAAATTGTATCTTATTTTCATAGCATACTAAACACATTTTTAAACTCTATATCCATATTCATATTCATTTTTATTTTCATCAAAATCATTTCCAACATGCTAAATGGGCGCTAATCAATTCAAGATCAATGAACATTATTTGCAGTAGATGATATGAACGGATCAAAGGACCAGAATGTTGCTGGTCCAAACAAAATCTATTTTCCTGATTAAACGATTTAAGACGTCCTATTTGTCCAAATAACATCTTTTTGTAATTCATTTTCCTAATTGACCAATGCGAAATTGCGCGCACACCTTTTTTTCCCTCAAAGAAAAGATGAATGGAGGCCAGAACCCTGAAAAGATAAGAGATAAAAAACCAGGGGTTACTTGGGGGAGAACAAAACAAGGGGTCGCATGCCCATTATGTATATATTGTCCTAACTCCTAATACACAGCACATTACAGAAACGCTGCGTTTTTTTTCCTTCGGACAACAATCTTCATGCTCTGATTAATGAAGGGAAAAAAATATATGAACAAAAACCATCCATCTCAATCCATAATCAGTGAAGAAGCAAAAGGCCGATCGATCCCATTAATCATCTGCCGCTGTCCAAATGAATTAGAACATGATCCGTAATAGCAATACTATCCCAAACCCTGTTGCCACGATCAATGCTGCTATCACCATATTGACTATACTTGGATTTCTCTCCCAGCAATGTTTCGGCTTCCTCCAGATTCATCTCCTTCACCCATGACTCATTCTTCCCCGTCATCTTTATTATTCCCTCCAACTCCGCCGCCACTTCCTTCATGCTGGGTCTCTCCTCTCCTCTCAGTCTCACACACCTCGCTGCAAGCATCGCCACCTCTTTCACCCTCTCCTTATTCTCATCATTCATTACGCCATTCTCAATAACTTCATCTAAGTGACCCTGTTTCAAGTATAAAAGGAAGTGCATTGCCAGATTTATTTCCTCTTCTGGCCTCTCAAACGAAACTGCTTCCTTCCCTGTCAGCAGCTCCACAAGCATCACCCCAAAACTGTACACATCACTCTTCTCTGTCAGTTGATTCGTTTGCATGTATTCCGGATCCAAATATCCAAAAGTGCCTTGTACCATTGTGGCTAGCCCTGTTTGATCCAGTGGAACCAATCTGGAAGCTCCAAAATCAGACACCTTGGCGGTGCAGCTCTCGTCCAAAAGAATGTTGGAGGACTTGATATCTCTGTGAACTATGGCTATGGAAGCAGCAGAATGTAGATAAGATAGTGCTCCTGCTACTTCTGATGCTATCCTCAGACGGGTTTCCCAAGTGACCGGAGAAAATTTTCTTTTGTTATGTAATAAATCAAAGAGTGTTCCGTTATTAATAAACTCATAGACCAATAACGGAACTTCTGTTTCCAGACAACAGCCTAGGAGCTTGACTATGTTACGGTGATTTACTTGGGAGACTACAATCACCTCGTTAATAAATTGTTCGACCTGGCTTTGATTCATCAGCTTGGATTTCTTTATTGCGACAATTCTCTTGTCCGGGAGAAATCCTTTGTAAACGGTACCAAAACCTCCTCGGCCAATGATCAGGTTGTCATTATAGCTGTTGGTGGCCCTTTTCAATTCCTCAGCAGTATATATTTTAACTACAAGGGATGTATCATGTCTCCCAGAGAGCCGTTGTTGCAAGATTGAACCACCGTTCTGACGGAAAAACTTTTCCTTTTGCTTCAAGAGCTTCCTCTTCTGGGAGGCCAAATACAGCCAAGACATACTCATAAAGAGAGCTGTCAACCCTATACTTACACCTGTACAAGTTGAAGGAGACAAATACTTTAGACAACTAAAAGTACATATGCACTTACACAAAGCAACGAGTCTGAAATATTAAGTGCATGAAGCGCTCGAAAATAAACCAAGCAAAATCTCGAATATAGAAGGAAAATACACGTGGAATATAGGCATACAGAATTATACACAAATCGCGACTCTGAATGGCATTGGCAGCCCCATTAGCTCGGCTTAATCCTTGAACAAGAATGAAGGAAACAAAAAAGGAATATTTATGAGAAAATAGCTTACCAATGAAGACCATAGTAAGTGGATTTTTGGACAAGGGTGGGTGGCATCCTCCGGCCGTGGTTCCATTCCCAGAGTAGCCAGGCGGACAAAAGCACTCAAAATATCCAATCATGTTGCGGCAATTTTCTTTACCCATGCAATTGTGGGTCGATGCTTGGCATTCGTCTACATCTGCAATTTCATATCATTGCACAAACTAAGAATGGCATATATAGGTAAAAGCTACATATAGGAAAAAGAAAATGATCAAATTACACTTATTTATATTGGTTGGAAAAGAAATGGGAATTATGGAATTACCGTGACATCCATCTGGATGGTACGGGTTGCCATCAAAACCGGGTTTGCATTTGCAATTGTACCCAAATCCATCATCGGAATCGACACAGTCAGTGTTAGAGGTGCATGCATAATCTGATGTGGCCGAAGCAGCTTGACAAGTATTATCTGAAACAGTCCAATCTAGGACAAGCGGGACCAAGTCAAAGGGGAAGTCTCGTAGGTAATCAAGTGAGAAATTAAACCAACTTTGTTTGGCAACAAAAGCGTAGCTGCAGTTGTTGAAACCCAACACGTTTGAGTGGTTGAAGATGGCGGATGCCACAACAGTGATATTCCTCATTCCCACAGGAATATCCACCTGGCAACAGCCAGTCCCGGTACAAGTTTTATCATTCAAATCTTGTTGAGGAGGTGTGTTACACAGCGTCACGCAGCCACCATAATAAGTGAGATTGTTTTGGAATTGAATTATGCCCAAAGTGTCGCAGCCAACACTTATGAACTTGTTTTGGGTGCTGGAAATGGCGAAAGAAGGAGTGTTTCCAAGGTAGTGATTATAGTTAGAGATGGCGGCGCCAGGTTGATTGTAACAAATCTTGGAGACAAACATGGAAATGTCAAGATGACCAGCTTGGACAGATATGTTAGAAACTGGGTGGTCTCCGTAGAATAATGTGGAGGTGGTGGTATTGCAAGTGAGATTAAACGATTCTTGCAAGAAGCAGTTGCGACCGGTACCAGTTTGCACGCCAACGCCAAATGGATAAGGAATCTCTACGTCTCCACATTTAGTGAGGCAGCCTTCGAGGGGTTGAGCTTCTACTACGGCTACTAGGAATAATGAAATCAACCAAAGCTTCGTAAGTAGCATCAACGTCTCCATTTTTAGCGCAACAACAAGGTATCTGTCAGCTGATCTGCTCCTCTTTATTGAGTTATGCACACCTAACCTAATGCGTGTGAAAACAATTTTCAATTTGATCGACTGGTCAAATTGAGACAGCATCCTTATTTCAGCTGACTAATAAATCATCCGTCCGAACGCGTTCAAGGCACTGATTCAATTTTCCTGTTAATGAGATATCCTTTGAAGCTGTCCCTTCGCCGGTGTCATTCTTTGAAAACTTCTCGCTTTTATTTTTTATCACTCGCATTATAAAACTTTTGTCTATATAGTGCAGCTCATAGATTTAGTCAAACCCGCTCAAATTATAGCAGGCCTGTCGCCCATCGCCGACTAGTCAACCTCCCTCGTTTAATTTGTCAGATTTATAACAAAACTAACCAACTCACATAACCATGCAACCAACCATTGTTGTGAAACACGGCGAGTTGACTGTCCGATTTTACCATTTTTACATTTCCAGCTTACAAAATCATGTGAAGTCACTCTTAAATTCGTGCTATCAGCAATCTCAATTTTCACAAGTTCAATTATCACCATGTTTATATTTTTACATTTCTACCTTACAAAATCATCTGAACTCATATTAATTTTTTTAGATTAGATTGTGATTAATGAATTTATATATGAATTTCGCAAAAATTTCTTGGTTGGATATGCTAAATTATGAATATTGATGTACTTAATTTCAATTATTTGAATTTAAAATATATTTAAATCAAATTTTCATACTTTTTGTATTTTTAATTATATAGTTTTAATAGTTATTTGTTGATAAAAATAAACTCGTCAAGTTTAGATCTGAATTTACGTATGTCTGTCATAAATCTGCTTAAATTCGTTTCACAATTTTGAATGCAACTTTTACTTTTAAAGTTTATTGCACACATATTAAGAAATATAATAAGTATGTAAAAATATGATATAATTTATGCTAAATTTGCCCTTATTTATTGGTGACAGTACTTTAATCATTGTCTCCAAAAAAAAATTACTTAACTCCGACAATAAAAAATTAAAAATATTGAGCTGAAATTGAGAAAGGACATATAATAAAACATTTTTTTATAAAAGGACAAATAAAATAGAGGAGTATAAAGTGAACTCGTCCAATGATTTAGCCGACAGCAATGACGATAATCTTTATTAATCAAGCGGCATTTTAAATCATTTGTAATAACGAAAGAATAAATGTGCATGAAAGCGTCAAAGTAATTTAAAAAAAAAAATCTTAAATACACGCCTAGAAGACTTCCAACGCTCAGGGGATCACACACACACACACACACACACACACACACAGGAAGCTTAACAAATTATATTTCACAAGTAATATCTTTAATTATTCATCCATCAAGAGCATCTATAGTATATAACGCTTCTGTTGACTGGCAATAAAATTGTTGCATACTACTTTAACCACATGAAAGTGGACAAAATCCATTTTTTTTCATTAAAAAAAAAACGGCCACAAAGCGCAGAAATTTGGGGAGTCATACGCAGGAGTCATCATCTTCCATATTCATCTAAATCAAACAGCCCACGATCTATAATGCTATCCCAGGCAGTGTTTATATAAACAATGCTATCAACAGATTCAGTGAAACGGGACGGCTGAGGAAGTAACGAGTGTGATTCCTCGGCGTTCAAGTGTTTGCTGCTCCATGGATGTCTCCCCATCATCCTTATTCCCTCTAACTCCATTGCGACTTCCTTCATGCTTGGCCTTTCGTCTCCTTTGAGTCTCAGGCACCTCGCTGCAAGCACTGCCACTTCGTTCACCGCCTTCTTATTTCCATCACTCACCATCCCTCTTTCGACCACTTCAAACAAGCGACCCTCATCCAAGGATGATAGGAAGTGCATTGCCAGGCTTCTTTCCTCTTCTGGTCCATCAAACAACAGAGCCTTTCTTCCTGTAAGGAGTTCCAGAATTACAACTCCGAAACTGTACACGTCGCTCTTATCTGTGAGTTGGTTCGTTTGCATGTATTCCGGGTCCAAGTATCCGAAAGTACCTTGTACCATTGTGGCTAGCTCCATTTGATCGAGTGCGAGTAATCTGGAAGCTCCAAAATCAGAGACCTTGGCAGTGCAAGTCTCATCCAGAAGGATGTTAGCGGACTTGACGTCTCTGTGGATGATGGGTATGGACGCAGCTGAGTGCAGATACGACAGCGCTCCCGCCACTTCTGCTGCTATCGTCAAACGGGTTTCCCAAGTGAAAACAGAGGCTTTGCGTTTGTCATGTATGGATTCGAACAGGGTGCCGTTATTAATAAACTCATATACCAATAGAGGAACCTCTGTTTCTAGACAACAACCCAGGAGTTTGACCACATTCCTATGATTTATCTGGGAGAGTATAATCACCTCGTTAATGAATTGCTCAATTTGGCTTTGATCCACCAGCTTCGATTTCTTGATTGCGACAACAGTGTTGTCCAGGAGAATTCCTCTGTAGACAGTACCGAAGCCACCTCGGCCAATAACTAAGCTATCGTGGAAGTTATCGGTAGCCTTTATCAATTCTTGAGCAGTAAAGATTTTGGCTGTGAGGGAGGAGGGGCCTTGTTTTACAGAGAGCTTTTGCTGCAAAATAGCGCCCCCGTTTTGTCGAAAGAATCTGTCCTTCTGCTTCATCAGCTTCCTCTTCTGGTTTATCAAATACAGCCAGGCCATACTCACAAACAGAACTACCAATCCCACGCTTGCAACTGTGAATGTGAAGAAGAAAAAAAAAAGAGCTTTTGAGTGGCGGACCAAGTACTTGCAATTACAATTGTTTTCAAAGTAGATTAATACTTAGTTACGAACGACGTCAAAACTTTAATTAACACGGTTACCAATGAGAAGTATTGAGAGGGGATTGCGGCGCCAGGGCGGGTGACATCCTGTTTCCTTGGTTCCAGTGCCAGTGTAGGCGCGTGGGCAATAGCACTCATAAGACCCAACAGTGTTACGACAGTTATCTTCACTTGTGCAATTGTGGGCCGATTCCTTACACTCGTCTATATCTGCCCGTACCAATAACGCATGATCACTGATCATGAATACATGAATCGAAAGGATTAATTAACAGTTCAGAGAAAGAAATGGAGGGAACTAGTGAATGACCTCGGCAACCGTCGGGAAGATACGGGTTGCCTTCAAAACCGGGTTTGCATCTGCAACGGTACCCAAATCCATAGCCTGAGTCTTCACATAGGGTGTTGGATTTGCAGGCATAGTCAGGCGATGTCCTCTCACTCTCACACGTGCCGTCGGAAATGGCCCAATCCACCACCAGCGGTGCCTTCTTAAAGAGTAAGGACCTGAGATCGGCCGTAGAGAAATTAAACCAGCCTTCCTTGGCCACAAAAGCATAGCTACAGTTGTTGAAGTCGGACGCCTTTCTTTGTAAATTGAAGCTGTAGGCTTCAATACTGATATTCCTCATTCCAAGAGGAATGTCCACCTGGCAGCAACCGATCCCGGAACAAGTTCCATCGCTCTGCTGATCGGGAACGCCGTTACATCGCGTCAAGCAGCCGGTTGAATATGAATGGTTGTTCTGGAAACTGTTCAAGTAGCCGTAAGTGTCGCAGCCAACGCTCAGGAACTTGTTTTCGCTGCTAGATATGATGAAAACTGGGGTTGACAGACTCACCCCGATCTTGCCTATGGCTCCGCCTGTGTCGTTGAAACAAACTCTGGAAACCGGCATCCACATATCCATGTGACCTTGGAGGGATATGCTTGAGATTTCTTCGTTCCCATGAAATAACGTTGAGTTTTTACAGTCCACATGAAACGCCTCCTCAAAGAAACAGTTGTTGCCGGTACCAGATTGAACGCTTACCCCAAATGGGTATGGAATCTCAACTTGTCCGCATTTTTCGAGGCAACCGGGCATGGATTGGGCCGCTACAACTGCCGTAACTGCTAATGCACTCACCCACCACAGACAGATTTTAATGGCCTTCCTCATCACCGGCCTCACACAGATCCTAAAATTGATGCTGGCTAATTATTTCCCTCTAGGCAAATCCGGATGTATTGGAGTTCTTCTTGTACATCGATTTTAAGACGCGCTTGGGAACGTAGTCGATATGATGCCTTCCCAATACATCTCCTACTGTACAATAACTAGGGTTCATGCAGGACGAGTCGCCATGCTTGTGTCCAAAAGAGCAGGGCTTCATTTGTCGTTCTCTGTTTTGTCTCCGTCCAGGTGCCGGCCGTGCTTTGACAGTGGAGTCATGGGTTCAATTCAAATGCCGACTGCTATCCAATTTATATTATCAACAGCTTACGCGACGAATAACGTTAAATTTAGTCAGCATTCGAGTCAAACGCCTGTCTCAATACACACACAGCGGGATGAGGCTCTATTGTTCTCTCAGTAATAGATCAACAGTATTTTCAATCCAGAAAAAAGGAACCGGTTTTCTATACGAACTTTTTCTTCTTCGAATGGTCCATTGCAAATGTCTCCGATGAATTTTGTTGCAAAACGAGTTTTATCATTGTCCATAATTTAACACCGCCTTTCACTACAATTGGCAACAACAACAAAAACAAAAACAAAAAAACACTGCCTTTCACTAAAACGCGCCTTAGGTAAACATAATTAAAAATATTTCTTATGGAATAAAAGTTATAGCATTCCTTGATAGGTTAATAAACAGACGGGAGACCATGACTGGAGATTAAAAGTGTGTTTAAATCTGAGAATTAACGAATCCAAATTGCTTGGCCCATAACGGTTTAGGCCCACGAGGATTTTTGTGGAGTGAGCTCAGTCAATTATCGGGGGCCCAAAAAAATTATTGAACTAACCGTACAACATGTTTTAACATAGGAAGTGTACAACTGGAACTGAAAGTCTACAGCCCGTGGTGTTGAATATATTTCGGCCACAAAAATTAAGAGCATGTTTTGGAAGTAACAAAACCTTAATTTTGAAAGTGATTTCACAGAATACGATATAAGTATGTGAGAGAGTCTTATCTCGATTTACGTGAAATTGATTTTGAAAATTGATTAACAAACATACTCTACGACGTTATGCTTGTGCTTTGAACTTCAGGCTAGTCAAGATGAATCAAAATTGCTTGGCGTCCATAATGAAGCCAAAGTTAACCGATAAGGTTAGAACCAGTGGAAGGTATCAATCCTTGAAGTGTACTAGATTAAAGTTCAAAATTTAATATTTAACATTATCTTAAATAAGATTAATTCCAGTCGAAGAATAATTGTATTCAACCGAAGCTGAGTTTGAGGAAGAGATGAGAGAGGTGAGAGGAACCTCACATTTTGAGTGACATTTATACTGTTTGAATTAATAATGAAAGATACTCTTTTAATTTAATTTACGATATATAAGATAAGCATATGTATTTCAATTTAATCGCGCTGTATTGTGTGACACGACCAGTTTCATGAAGCCGAGCAAAAACTTGACGTCAAAAGTGTGCGAATAACAAATACTATAATAAAAAATGGGGAAAATACTGTAGGGTTTTAAATAAAAGAATTAATATTAATAAGGTCTTTAAATATTATTAAAGATAACTGCTTCAATTATCAATAATAACTATTTTAATTATTAATAAGATATTAGTGATATTAATCCAGTTACTTAAATCTCCTGCTGCAACTCCTCTATTTGAAGGAAGACTGGAAGAGCGATGGCAGGGGGCACAATGTAAAAGGTCAAAGAAAGAGAGTCCAAAAAGGAGAGATGCTGAGCGTCCTGCGAGCAAACAAAGTACAGAGAATAGGAAATTTGATGAAGGGTCACATCAACACAACACTACACACGCTGCTCCCTCCCTCCCTCCCTCTCTCTCTTAAGTATATCCAATAACTAAATATTAATAATCACCACCATCATCATCGTCATCACCCCCCTTTCTCTTCTCTTCATACGAACCAAAACCATCATCCTCCCTCCCTCCCTCTCTCTCTCTTTCTGCCCGTCTCCTTAGCCTCTGCAGCTGGGGGTCACCTCCCTATCTCCATCATCATCTTTCTGTGCCTTCCCCCCTCCCCCTGCCTTTTCCGGCGAATATTGTGCATGTCCCAAGATTGCCCTCTTAATTTCTCCCTCCCCATTATATAATCCCTCTTACATATTCCCCAACGAACTTTCGCTCTCCCCCCCCCCCCCCCCCCT
>QFDD01003771.1:18822-31069 GCA_006871305.1 Vachellia collinsii
CCCCCCCCCCCTCACTTAGGCGGCTGCATAGTTCAGCAAAGAACGAGATACAGCAGCTTCAGCACACAAACCCCGTCATCACCGGCGATTGGGATCGGTGAACTATTTTTATTATTATTATTATTAGGACTTTGTACAATTTTGGAGAAACTCGCTATACAAACCAACAAAGTTGACCCAACAAAATCGAGGCCAGCCATATTCAAGGTAGTAATCCCCGCTCCGTCAACTACCTTGCTGCGTGCCTCTACTCTTCTTCGTCATTGCTTATTTTATTCTGTTATTGCTGCTCTCCAGCTTGTGACAATCGATGAATATCTCAGATTATATATGTATGTATTGTGGTGATATTTTACTTCCTCATTCTGCTTGGTTCGCCTCAATCTATCATCGATCTCATTCTTCTCCCATTATCTTTACCTCCACATGTTACTTTGAAAATCTCTATTTCTTTGTAATTTTTTTCGCTCTTCGACTGGTGTGAGAGAATGAATGAAAACGATGTACTTAAGAGTGATCAATAATGAACGTATATTATAATATATTCATGCGGTGAAATTCAAGCAAGATGTGCGGCCCAGCAACTTTTTTCATGGAAAGCAGTGAAATAAAAATTCTCTTCACGAGATCCAATCCGTCAAATCCACCGGCAACATCAATTGCATCCCCTTTTCTCCCTTACTGCCTCTTCTCATCAACTCCTCCTTCCTCTTCTTTCATCAGTTAGGATCCTACTCTGCACACCTATTTCTATCTTCTGATCACTTGACCTTTCAGCTCCAAACTTCAATTCACTTTCATCTCCAGCGTATTCATGAGAAAAAGTAGACTTCTTCTGTTCCATAAAGTATTGTTCGTGTAATTACAGGTGCTTTTGATCGCCCGAGGCACAATATATATATATATATATAGCATAGCTTGTCAGTCAACAGCAGCGCAAGGCCGGGAATGATCAGAGCGTCCATTCGCGTCTCAGTCTAAGCAGATCGATTGAAATACAAAATCAAGATCCTTCAAAGTCATATAACATGTGTGCCTCAGCCAATTAAGCGTGGTTCCTTCTATTGATTAGAAGAATAGTTATCATATTCTAGCACACTAGGATTGATCAAAGTTTGTATTATTTTCTTCTAACATCTTACTGAATTCATCTGACGAATATCAAACAAATATTGGGGTTCTTGCAGAGGAGGAGGAATAAAGAGAGGGAGAGGGAATGGCATCGTCATCGAATTCACCATGTGCAGCTTGCAAGTTTCTGCGGCGAAAGTGCCAACCAGAGTGCGTGTTTGCACCCTACTTCCCACCTGATCAGCCACAGAAATTCGCAAATGTGCACAAAGTATTTGGCGCCAGCAACGTCACCAAGCTCCTGAACGAGCTACACCCCCACCAGCGAGAAGACGCCGTCAATTCTCTGGCCTACGAGGCCGACATGCGCCTCCGGGACCCCGTCTACGGCTGCGTCGGAGTGATCTCTCTCCTGCAACACCAACTCCGGCAGCTGCAAATGGACCTCACCTGCGCCAAGTCAGAGCTGTCCAGGTACCAGACCTTGGGCATCACCGGCCACAGCCTCATCGCGGCCCACCATCAGGCCCAAAACATGGGCATGAACCTGATCGGCGACCACCACCACTACCACCACCACCAGTTCTTCCCTCGGGACCACCACCAGTCCTCCATGATCAGGACCTTTGATGCGGGTAACAACTATGACGCTGGTCTCCTGTCCATGAACGTTTCCGCGAGCATAGGGCAGCTCAGTCAGTTTCAGCATCAGCACCCCAGAGCTGCTGCCGGAGACGATCGTCGGACTATTGATCCCTCTTAGGGTTTCTGGGTCCTTCTTTCGAAGCTACTTCACGTAACATATGCCATAGGTAATTATTAATTCCCATTCCATATAAATGCATATTTCTACTTTTATTGACTTCATCATCACTGATCCAAACAAATCCATGGCTCTGCTATATCCATTTGTATACATTATCACCATCAAGGCGCGTAGTAGTCATTTTGAGAACTGAGATGGATCCTTTTTCGCTGCTGTTGCATTAATCCCGTGTTTCGACCAAGAAAAGAAATAAAATGGGGGGATTCCTCGATTGGGGAAAAAAGAACCTTGCATATATTATTAAAATAATAATAACTATCACTATTGTTCTGGTGGATCAGAAAGATTCTGCTATTTACAACTTTGCTTGTTACATTCCAATTAAATGAATAAGTGATGATGTGATCATCCCACCACACATTGATATATACTAGCTAACCAGTTTCTCATGTAATTGCTGCTGTTTTGGGTTGATATGCATGCAGGTGGGAAGAATTCAATATTTTATATTGGGGGGGGAGAGAACCAGACATCTAAATTTCTTATAAATGTTCCCTTTTGCATGGACAATTTTGCTATATATATATAAATCGATGGACGTTGCTGCGCTTCTAGTTTTAATTTCCTCCATGTCAAAACGATTAATGGATGTAAATCTTCTTACGTGAATTCCAACCTTTTTATTTCTAAAATTAACAAAAGATGGTTGAGTTCCAACTCTCGGCTAATATAATAGAATGCGTATCATTCGGCCAGATGCAATGGGGGCACGGTTTTTTTTTTTTTGAGTAGGATGAAATCGTTGCCTCAGGGTATCCCAGCACAACGACCAGACTAATCCCAGGTGCCTCGCAAGTATCGAGCCCAAGACATGATAGGAAAGGCGCTTTGCCTTATCGTTTGCGACCAGTTGGACTCGACCCTTGCAGGCAATGGGGGCACGGTTTTTCTCATCACTCAATTGGATTTAGCATTGTATATACAATTATCGTTCATGTGTTACAGTTTTAGAGATACCATGCGATAACTGTTCATACCGGATTAACTTTCGGTGAAAATAGGAAGATACAGACTATTAAAAAAACTGGCTTAATATTAGATATATCAATGCGTCATGAACTTTTCCTTGTCATATAGTTCCTTATTGGATTTTCATATTGACTTTCCCTTAAAAATGTTTTCAAAAACACTTTTACGTATATCGAGATAAAACTTTTTTCACATATTTACTTTGTATAATGTACAATCATTTTTTAAAAATTATCCTAAAACATCTAACAATGAGTACATCCTAAACAATTGATGTCAATTAGCAACTTCATTGCAAAATCCTAGCATTCATTGTACTTTTATACGATATGGTTCAGCGGAGTAATTAATGTACTTTATATAATATTGTTCTACGTATAAAATTATACGTAGGTCAATATTTTAGCATTGGCAAGCAACCATTTTCTTAACACGTTTTAAAGGACAGGAGCATTAGCGCATTATGGGGTCCTATCTGTGTCTCTAGTGATGGGAGTCAGAAGCAGCTTGCATGTTTCCAGCGAAGTGTTGAAAAAAAAGTTAAGAATGTCTCTTACGAGATTTTTTTTTTGTTTAAAAAATCATTTAATAAATGAAGTAATGAAATAGAGTACGTACTATATCCTGCAGTTAATTACATGGAAGCATTTAGTCAGCTCCACTGTACTAAGCAAAATAACTGCTGTGTCGATTTTTTTTTTTCAGAATTATATATGATTGAAATTATTATCAAGATCGGACCCGGTTGGTCATGATCAGGTGGAGTAGTGTCCCTAGCTATTAGGGGCATGAAGAACGCTAGCTATTATAGGGGTGCTTATTCGCAGGACTGCCTCAGAAGCTTTCAGAGGACATCTGATGCAAAATCTAACAAGGGGGTGTTGCCCAGAAAGGTGATTATGCGTTAGAGCGTAAAGTTTGGGGATAAGTTGGGTAAAATAAAATAACGAGTGCATGAGCAGACTCGAGGTTTTAAAACGTCCGAGAGAGAGAGGGTACTGAGTAAAGACGAGGGAGAAGGAAGAAGACAGTGGGAAAAGACAAAAAGGACAGTGGCGAGAGAGTTGGGTGAGAATTTAAGTGATGATATGATATGAGATACACTCAAACCCTTTGGCTTCTGCCACACAAAGTAAGGCCGTTTGCACAGGAATTGTCAAAAAGGGCATTTAATAGCCCAGAATCCGATGCTCAATGAAGAAGAACAAACCAAGCACAGATCGGAGACAGACCAAACCCATCAACTTACAGATAGATATTAGAGAGAGAGAGAGTAGCGCACTGTGACTGTATCATATCGGCCATTGCCAACCCAAGTGCTTCAACGTGAACCGTGAGATGGGTGTTGGAGATCCCAACCCCAATTGGACTGTTCCCCCCCCCCCAACCCCCCAAAATTCTCAGACGCGGTCAAGATAACAAAATTAAAAGATTAAAAGGAAAAGAGAAAGAGAAGAGAGAGCCAGAACATTGCCAAATTGCATGACAATGATGACGTACTTGGTGCAATCATAGCTTTGCTTTTAATTGAGTTTGACAGTGCTGTCTCTGTATCCCCTCTCCTATTCATCAACTCTGATCACTACCACGAATTCATACCTTCCCTTTTCCCTCTTTCTCCTCTTCATTTCAAATGCTCACTTATGTTTCGATCAAATTCAAATAACCGGGGCCAAAAGGGAAGAGATCAGAAGGCAATTGGGTTTGAATTTTGCTGCAAAGTCATGAAGGAAAATAGGAAAGAGGGGTTGGGAAGATCTCCACGAGGGCACGCCTTACGGAGGCAGATCAAGAAAAGTAATATTGAGAGCATTAATTGGGGATTTGTCCCTCTGAGAGAGAGCCCCACTCCACCATCCCTCTGAGCTCTTATTATTTTTATGTTTAATCGGGAAGGGTATTTGCATTTATTAGACAGTGCCAACACTACGTACCTGTTCTTCTATCTGTTTATATCTGATTAATTCCATTGGGTATGAAATGAATTGGGCGACACTGACTTGACCCATCACCTTCTTCCATCCTCCTTGACTATTCTTCGTTTCTTGGAGTTTGGCAATTCACGGTTTTCTATATATTCATCCTTCAAACCCCACCCATATCAATGGCCCCTCTCACTACTCTCTCTCTCTCTTCCTTAATTACATGCCCTTTGTCCCCTCCTTAGTCCTCTCATATATTCTGCCAATCACACGTGAGCGACCCAGCAACCTAATGGTTTCGTACTAGGGTTTCTGTCGCACTTACTTAATTACTTCCACCTTCTCTCCATAGTAGTAGTACCCTATAATGTTTATGCAACTTCAAATTACATATTTACATGTCTTCAATTTTCAAAACTGCATGCTTCTTGTTGTTTCCCCTTTAAGAAGGCCAAATCCGATGGCCGTGTCCCCATTTCGGGCTCCCGTGAAATGCTAATCACGTTTCAAATCTCATCCATGACATTTCTTGTCGCAGCTCTACGTTCGTCAGCTTTGGCATTGCCCAAGCCCCAAAGCGAAGATACAGTATTATATATTATATATTCACACAAAGACACACAAATGACAAACCTCCCCCCAAAGGAAATGAACACGCAATGCCATAAGCTCAAATATAATAGGCACCCTCACTTCTGACATTAGTAGTTGACCTAAGGCAAAAAATGCTCCTGACGGTAAGAAACGCCCGTATTCCAGCAGCTTTGGACCTAACAGACATGCGAATAGAATCCCAAATATCTGCATCACTGTCTGCTCTTAAATCTGTTGCTTCTATACTTTACTCACGCTCAATGAAGTGCCAGTGCCAGTACTTGAAGTTTCATCAAGGATTCACATCGCACAAAGGTCAACACAATAGGAAGGATTCAACGACTTCAGGGAAGAACTAATTGACATTCACAGGGGAAAAAAAGCATATCCAACCTTCATGTATTTTTTGCTAGGTTCTGGGTTGTTAAGTATTGTAGAGTTATTTGTAAAATGTAGAAAAGTTCTTCCTAGTGTCCCGACAGTAAAAACAAAACAATAGAAAGAAGCGTAGCAGAGGTGGCAGAGAAGGATTGCAAATTAATGACAGTGATAGTTACTGGTGGGGTGGTATTAGAATAACAAATTCGTAATAATCCATATTTTTTTTTTATGATAGTAGTAATCCATATATTTCCTCACAAGGAAAAACAATCCATATAGATGGAAAGTCATCAGTAAAACATAGGAGTAATTAATTAGTTAGTTAATTTATAAATATGCTTGCTCGCGCGTTTGAATCATAAGAAATACTGGATGAAACTAAAATAGGAATATATCCATTCAATAGGGGGTGCATGGGTTGGGGGAGTAACTAAAATCAATGGTCCACGCATGTCATAAAAAATAATATCCCATTGATCCCAATGTTCATTAAAATCTGTTTTAAATGGAATAGAGTAGTATTTTCAAGCTCGGATTCCTAGGCGCAGATCCAAGGATTTCTTCAGGGATCAAGTTAAGAACCAGAAGAGGAGGGAACATGATGGTGTGTACCTAGTAATTTGTGGCATTTTAGACTTCAATATACATAAAGACCACAATGATTGAAGACTGAAATTGAATGAATTGGGGACCAAATAATGCAATACAGCAATGGCGTTTCTATTTCCCACAGTCGCCCCATTCATATTTCTTAACGTTTTCCTTAGTAGGAGTATTTTACTTTTTCGTTCTGTCCTTATATTTTAAAAGATTTCCATGGTCTAAAATATACTACTATATGTCGCAATCTCAAATTTCTAGTCTAGTGTATTAAACTTTTCTTTACAAATTGTCCAAATATATATTGGAAATTTTCTTCTTGACTTTCTCTCCTTAAAAAAGTTGATGGTATTTGTTACTTAGATTAAATTTAAATGCGATCATGAAAAGTAGATTATTAGTATTAGTAGCTTTTGAAAAAACATAATTAAGAACATTGGTAGATTACTTTTAGTTGATCTCTTTAACGAATGCAACGTAATTAAGAGTAACCTACCCATAATAAAAGACTGGAAGAAATATTTAATGTATTGTCTTGTGTATGAGAATATTAGCCCCACACAGAATATATATACTGTACTCTTCTTTGTGGTGATATGATAGGCTGCATTCATGGAAATAATTGTCTCTGCATGACATTAATTGTGTCTCTGCATCAATCAATATTAATGCTCACCCCTCAATTTGGCCCTTATTATACACTCTTACAATAGTACTAACATTCTCAATATTCATCAGGTTCAATATAGTATTTCTCTGGAGCCAGAACAGTTCAGCATTCAAACAAGAAAGGGAATGAGATATGTTAATTAGAATCTTGCCTGCGCACTATGTTTGTGCTGATTGAAAAATGAGGTGCGTTTTGGTATTTTTGGTCAACCATTCTCTTATGAGATTGCACCAAGTACTCATCAGTCACAGATGAGGGATTTCATGGCGAGAAGGGGACTAAAAATAGCCTGCGCACTCTGTCTGTGCTGATTTTTACAGGTGCTGGCGGAAGGGGCCCAATATTGGAATTTGTCCACCTCTCTGGACTTCTATGGGCGAACCAAAGCAGTACGTTTCAACTAATGAAAGGCCACATGATCCAATAGATCTGTTTGGCGCCTAAATAAGGGATAGCCAACATCAGCCTTTTCCCAATTGCTTAATATGGATCCACTGTTGGTTAGGCCTCTATAAGGAGTCCACCCCGGCCCTTCATTTCCAACCGACTTCCCTATATATCCTTCTAATATTTTACTTGGATCTCAATTAATGATATTGGGACTCAATTCCCATGCACTAATCAAATTTGTAGCATAAGTAGGCATCTGATTTGCAAATCAAAAATCAACTGCTGATCTGATTAGTAATCTTCCTTGCATGGAGCTGCAACTCTGCATACCGTGGGTATATGATGCATTTGAGGTGGGGCCTAATGAGCCATCCACCTTGGCGACTTGCGAAACAGTCTGCATTTCTTTGTCTGTTTCATCGTCGTTATTGCCCACCGCCACTCTCTGTCCATTCTTGCAGCCACTTGTAGGACAAGCCTTTTGCCAGGGCTCTTTGCCATTTACTTATTCGCCCCCCTGGTGCTGGCTAGTCCTCCCTAATTCCATCCACGAGCGCATGGACCCTCAACATGGACTCATGAAAATGATCACGTTGAAAGGGAAACCCATTCTAATTGAAATCTTCATCACATAGATTAATTATATGTAAGGTTTCTTTCTTGTTTATCTATCGTTTTTACTACTTGTATGTACATATATATCATCCTTTTCGATATTGTGAGAAGCCACATATATTTTCAAGTCCTACCATTTTTACGCTGAAATTAATGAACACGGCATGTACAGTTGCAGACATGGTGACAGACTGATGAGAGATGAATATAATGAAAATTCATATATATATATATATATATTAATGCATAGTGGTCTAAATTAAACAAATAGAGAAACATAATGCATGGAGGGTTAATTAATTAAGCGGAGGGGAGGGGTTGGAGGAGAGGAGCCAGTGGGTGAAGCGGGGGAGGGTGGAGTGGTCGGCTCTGTAGAAGGACTGAGTGAAGAGAAGGAAGTCGGACCAAGTGAAGTCTGGGAAGAGCCTGGAGCCATCCCCGAGGACTACATCCTGAGGGGCTCTCACCACCTTGTCTCCTTTCGGGCACACGAAGAATGCCATCGACCTCCTCTCCTTGTACCTCTTCACCACTGCCCTGTGCACGCAGCTCTTGTATCTCCCGTTTGACAGTGCCTACACACAAATGCACTACACCCAATTAACTACTGTGTATGTGTCTGTCTTACATACTTCACTTCACACATACACACACAGACATACGTACATATATACATGTATATAAGTAGTTGGGGACGGTGATTTTGTTTTAGGCCTCCGTGAAGCCTTTTCCTTTTTGAACCGGTAGCAATACCACGTACGTAGATTATTCAGGAAAAGAGAGGAAGATATAATCACCGAAAAGGTATCGCCTATATTGACAACAAAAGCCTGAGGACGAGGAGGAACCCTGAGCCACTTGTTATCTGTAAAGACATCGAGGCCTCCGACATGATCCTGATGAAGTATGGTTAAGGAAGTCGGGTCGCAATGGGGTCCGGTGCCAAGAGCAAGGGCAGGATGCTGACATGGCGGGTAATAGTTACATCTCATTATACACTCTCCGTCTTCAAAGAACTCCCTGTAATGCCCCCTCTCCACCCCCAGGCTTATTCCCAGCAGCTCCATCAGCCTCAACCCTAACTCCTTCATTCCTTCACAGTACTTGTCGAATACCATCCTGTGCTTCAATTCCCAACATCTTGTCACTTTCTGTAGATATATATATATATAGCTCAACGAACATAAAGCTTGTTTTAAAACAAAATTAGAGTTGGTCTTACCCAGCATGTTGAAGATCTTGTCCTATGTTGGAAGTGAAGAAGTTAGAGACGTCATTAGTGTGGTGGAAGGGGAAAGAGAGGGTCTCCTTCCAAGGGAGGTTGCAGGAGAAACGATGAGCATGAGCACCGGAATAGCCCCACATGGTGCCGGCAGTCTTGGGAATGCTTGATTTCTTGTCAAGTGGCAGCTTGAAGAAGCCGTCCAGTTGTTCATAGGCCTCATGGATGAGACGCGAATCGATTCCATGGTTGATCACCTGGAAGAAGCCGTGCTTCAGGCAAGCTTGTCTTACTAGCTCCGCGGCGTGGAGGGTGGCGCCTTGGTCGCCTCTCATGAAGCCGTCCAGGTCAACCACCGGCGCTTCCAGCTCTCCTTCCGCCTCAGCCACGCTCTCCTTTGGCCACATGAAACTCTTTGAAACATGCGATGGATCCAACGTTTTGTTGCTACCACAGGAATCCATCTAATTTAATGAGCACCTCAAAAAGATACGAGGGGATGTGCTTGTTATGTGATGCACCACCAAAAGCTATGGCATGTCTTTATTTATAGAGGGGAGATCTACATGCCAATGGCAAATCTACGCAAGCAAACAAGGAGATCTTTGGAGGAATCCAATTGTTTGAAAAAAAAAAACATATAAATAAATGAAGAGATTTTTTTATTTAATTTTTAATATAAAGCATGGGTTAAACTGTGCTGTATGGATATACACACACACTATATGTTTTGGCTGTTAGGCACGACTTATGCAGGGGATCAAAGGCCAAAGATCCCAAGATCTTGCAGCTAAAAGCATGGCGATGGAAATGACGTTAGCTTAACATGCTGTTATAGGAAGAAAAAACACAGACCATTAACTCAAAGGAGAAAGGGAGGGTTTCTTGATTTCCTCGGAGGTCAATCTTTGGTACAAGATACATGAGGAAAAGAAAAGGTGAGAGCGAATAAAGGCAAAAGCGTAAATGAACCCTAGGGACAAATTTATGCATACCGTCAGCCACAGTGACGGGGGCTCAGACGCTGGGGTGCCTAGCTAGCTAGTATTTAAAGATCTAAAATGTTGATTCAAGTGGTTTTATCTAATATATATATATATATTGGGAAATTTGAGGATAATTAGAATTCTTTGAAATATATAATTATATATAGTGAACCCTTCGCATGTTTCATGCGAAGAAGTAAGTGGTCAGGGTACGTAGAGGAATCGAAAGTAAGTAGCAGAGGAACACTATGAGAACGCAAAGTTTGGCAACAATTAATAAACACACATGATCTCTGATTTAAAACCCTAGCATTCATCATTATGTAATTATATTATTGTTGAAGCGCCAAGAAATAAAACCATATGTGACACAGTCAATAAATTCTCCCCCACGATTGGCGCTCGTGAGCCAATAGTGAGTAAAACTGCAGAAGATATTTCAAATCCAATGGAGAATAAGGACACGAAAAAAATAAATTAAGAAAGCGAACATCATCAAAACAGCAGAATCTAAAAGACCACGACGTTGAACCAAAAATTTGTCCTCACCCCGAAAGCATGGGACACTGTCATATTCCACATTGGATCCTTATTATCTATTTATGAACTTCTGCTCATTACTTTAATGTAACGCCCTTTGTTTGTTTGATATATTTTCTTCTGTAAATATCTTTTAATTTTCTTTAGTTATTTTTTTATACTATTTTGGGCCACTCAGTATCCAGCATTTTCTCTAATCTTATTATCAGATATTTTAACAACCGAAATCTAAATCGAAATTTCATAACAGAAATGTCTCTCTCTAAAAGTTTTTTTAACAGGGTGGGTTGCAAACTCAATTCATCCATTGTGGTCTAACTAATTCACCGTTAAACTGACTGCTATTGGGTTGAGTTATTACCAAGTAACAAAACAAATTCATTTAATTATAATTGAATTCCTTGATTTATGTAAAGTTGTTAATAAATCTTGTAATAAACAAGGACGGAAGATTTGAGAAGGAAAACAAGATTATGTTTACGTGTAATAATTATGATTATTCTGCCGCTTGGTTGCCAGGCTTGGCATCACTTGAATAGCCCACTAGCAGTGATGATGATGGAGATGCCATTTTTTTTTAACAATGCATTATCACAACCTTGAACTTGGCCACCACCGAATGCTGCATCTGTGATTAAGAATTAGAGGAGCTTTTCTCAAAGGCCTGACCATGTTAATTAAGTGAGAACAGAGAACGTTGAATCTTCACTATTAAAAAAGACATAATTTACTATTTATAAATTTTATAAATAGGTGAAAAAAATTTTATCTTAACTTATTTGAATATGCTTTTATGACACTAATAGCAACGGAGTCGGTTCATTCAACTTTTCTAGCCTACATTTTCCACATGCATCATCATCGTAGTAATAGTAACGATAATAAAAGAATGATTCCTTGAGAATCCAGTTATATATGTCCAATACACACACAACTGGAACCAAGCGGAGCCACTATTGACCCAGGATTTTATGTACTTTTTTAAAATACTTTCGTGCTCCGTGCAGTTTTCACTTCACTGGTAAGTTTGGTTAAACATCATGAGCCAACTTTCAAGCATGATATAAATATTGTAATCTGAGTCACATAATTAATTCAAAAGCAGCATTTGTGTAAGTGGGCTAAATATAAACATATCTTCCAGATTTCACTTTTCATTGTACCAAACTTCAACAAAATGATCATGAACCAATCTCTTCTGTGATTATGATGTCGTCGCAGTAGATTTAAAATAAATAACAGCAATTAATTAATAAAGAAGAGATTGATGGGATGGAGGCATTACTCCTCCTTCAGTGATACTGGCCGACATGCTTACACATTCTACCGATTGCTTTCTTCTCGATCATTGCTAACACAGAATCCAAACATCATTTGATTCATTTCACATCTCCAAGATCGATGTTACAAGGCCTCCGCAGAGCTGCACTGTGTAGTGGAAAGACAAATCAAAAGAAATCG
>QFDD01003772.1:0-20939 GCA_006871305.1 Vachellia collinsii
TTTAAATTTATTTATTTACTATGTAATGTTATGATCATGATTATAATGGTATGTTTAGTTCAATTGCATGAAAGATAATTATATGTAATACTAATACATTTTGTTAATTACATTATTTGGTTAGTATAGTAATGCAATTAAATGTAATTCTAATTGTAACAGATTATTTTAAATCCGGCAATCTCCATTACATAATTTTATCTATGTAATCTGAATTACAGCATGTTTGAATTAACAAGTAAATACTTTCATAAATTAATATTTAAACATTTATATCCTTCATTTTTAATCTTAATATAATTAAAAGGTTTATTTCACATTTTTTTACATAAAATATAAATTTTATTTTATGATTGTTAAAGAGCATACCAAATAAATAGTATGTAATCATCATTTCACTACATTACATTTTCATCCATTAAATTCCATTACATTTCCATAAATTGCGTGAACCACACAAGGCATTGGCTCATTTGCTAATCCAACAATAGAGACGTGAGAAGAAAGAAAATGCGAAAGAATCCAAATTGAAGGGCATTCTACAAGGTTTCAACAGTTGTTCTTATATTAGCTGTAGGTGACAAACTCGTATTTACAGTATATTTCTCAACCATTTTTAAAATAATTTTTATATAAATTGAAACAAATTTTTTAATATATTTATTTTAAATTACGTATAATTATTTTTTAAAAACTAATATCAGATAAATCCTTAGACACGAACATTAGTCACATGAGATTATTAAGATTATTAAGTAGAACGAAGCCTGTCATCTTTCATTTTTTTTAAAAAAAGAAAGAAAGATGACATATCATCATCACTGCACTAAAAAACTACGAAGTTAAAGGCGAGGCCAACAGGCTCTGTTTCATTCATAGGAATCTGGACTCAGGGAAGTCCGGGAACACTGGGGTAGCTGGTCATGTAACAAATTCTTAATAAAATTTTAAAAAATAATTAAAAAAATGGGTTTTTGCTCCTGTTGATCAAAAGTCCACGGTCTCAGAAAATTATGGACAAGTATTCATTTTTACTTCCTTAAGAATATTTAGAAACATTCACAGGAATCATTACTTGAATATTTGCGGCGACACGTGTCTTCCCATTAGAGATTCTCTCCCTCAATAAGCACTCGCTCACAGCTCACTGCTTGCTGCTCACTGTGCTACCCTCAAGACGCGAACCGAACCAAACCAAACCAAAGCCAACTTCAACCTCAACACCCCAAGCAAAGAGACGGAGGGAACAAGAACGAAAGCATGTTCTCAGTTCTGAGCAGAGTTTGCAAGAAGACCACCTCCACAGCCACCTTCCACCAAATCACGGTCCGGTTCATCGCTTCCTCCTCCTCCTTCTATCGTCGCTCTTTCCCCAAATTTCTCAACCCTTCTGAATTCACAATCACGACCACATCCTCAATCTGGGTCCAGAGACGGTACAAATGGGACGGTACTACCTCCGATGATCGGTACGATCACATCAAGGCCGATGTAAACTGCCCTCGCTGTTCCGCCCGGATGTCTGTCATTTTCTCGAACCGACCCCTTTCGATTTCGGGTCGAGAACCTGGAGTTTACCAGGCCCTGAATCTCTGTCCAGCTTGCAGAACGGCATTTTATTTTAGGCCCTTCAAGCTGGCTCCGTTACAGGGGAGCTTCATCGAGATTTGTAGGGTTAAGGCCTCTAAGGATTGTGAGGGAAGCAGAGAGAAAGATTGTGAGGCTCCACAATCGAAAAAGAGTGAGGCGCCTACGTTGTCTTATGGGAATGGTGGTAGTGGAGGTGGGTTCTGTGCAGAAAGTGGTGATGATGACAGTGGCAGGTCAAGCTTAGTGAAGGACTTGCCAACACCCAAGGAGATTTTTAAAGTACTGAACGAGTTTGTTGTTGGGCAAGAAAAAGCCAAAAAGGTTCGCACTTTCTTCTAAAGCTTGTATGTAAATCCCTTATACTTCTAGAATCACTTTCATTTTTTCCGTATCTGGAGATAAAACTTCTCAAACATATCGGATTGGATTGGATTGCGTACAATTACTTTATAAAAGTTAATTTCAAACACGTTATTAGTGGCGGTAGAAAAGTAGGATACCAATGCGTAGACTTCATCGAATTCTAACCTTATGTGGTGTAAATGATCGAAGTTACGATATTACGACAAAAGCGTTATATACTTGAGGGCGACCAACTTTGAAACCACTTCGAAATGAACGCGCAAATATGATTTACTAGAATGAACACATTAGTTGTACTTGTATAAAAGAAAGCAACTAGATTGCCTTGTTCTCGTGGGTTTTAATCAGATATGCCGATAATTATATACAGTTAGAGCTGCAGAGCCGTTGTACTTTGAAATGTACGTATATTCTTGTTCAATCTATATTTTAATTAGATAGTTGAGAGGCGAGTTCTGTTTATTCGGTTTTATTGGGTCATAAAACTATGGATTTACCTCTCTTGTTCATCTGTATTATGTAACGTCAATCTTGTTACATAACCCTACGATATCATATAGCTGTTAAATTCATTACATTTGTTTGGTTCATTTCAATCTTGTGTTTATGAGGGTCATTTGTTATAATAATCTTGCTCCGTGGACGCTATATTGTGCATGCTTTCTTTCACCTCTACTGATGCCTGAATTGTCCCCAAAGGTGCTTTCAGTGGCTGTTTACAACCACTACAATAGGTTGCGCCTTGCTTCCTCAAAGAAAACCTCTGATCATGAATCAGTGAAAGTTGAAGGTGGGGATGAAGATGACTACGTTGAGCCTGAAAAAAGCAACATATTGCTGTTAGGTCCTACGGGGTCAGGTATGAATACAATAGACTCTTCGGGAACATAAGGAGGGTGTTGTTTTTATTATTGTCATTATTATTATTTTAGCGATACTTTTGCTTTCAAGATATGATGATGTGCATATTGAATTTGGACTTCCTCACGACAGGGAAAACATTGCTGGCAAAAACACTGGCCCGTATTGTAAATGTTCCATTTGCCATAGCTGATGCTACGACATTGACTCAGGCAAGTTGGTTGAATAATATTTTTTTGTAGTTCTGTGTGTATGCATATCTTATTATGTGATTAAAGTATTCTGTTTCCTCCTTTTTGCACTGGGCAACTGGGCTGATTTTCACAGATATATACAATTTTCTCCCTCCCCTAACATGCGCTCTTATACACATCAGGCAGGTTATGTCGGAGAAGATGTGGAATCAGTATTATATAAGCTTCTTGTGGTATGTGCTATGTACTCTGATTTCTTACCTGGGTGCTACATATTTCATTGCTAAGGAAATATCCATTGCTGAAATGTTTGCATAGTCAGAGAGCTGGTCATGGCTTAAGATGGTGCCCTTTTGTTACTCAGTTTCCTATTATTTTCAAAATTATCAATTTGGGACCTGGTGTATCTATTAAATCCTAGGTTATTATAATTAGTAGATTGTCGCAGTATTCAGTGACACTAGTTGATGTGTAATATAATCTCAGGAAGCTGGTTTCAATGTGGAAGCAGCTCAACAAGGGATTGTCTACATCGATGAAGTTGATAAGATTACTAAGAAGGTAACAGTTTTTCAAAATATTGATTCTATATCACTTAAGAAGTATAAGATATTGATTTCGATGAAATCCTTTTGCAGGCAGAGAGTTTAAACAGTGGCAGAGATGTCTCTGGAGAGGGTGTTCAACAGGCCTTACTAAAAATGCTGGAAAGCACTGTGGGTGAAATCTATTCCTTATTTTTCTTACCCTTTAAAACGTCAATGGGGCAGGTGGCATTCTGATTGCCTGTTTTTCCCAGTTATCTCCATAAACTATTTAATGGTACAATTCCTTGGTTAAAGGGAACGATAGTGCTCTTAGAAAAGTCTTCGAGACATTGGATTTGGAAGTATGCTAGACTTTCTGCTGAATCAATGTACCTTCCATTGTACTTAATTGGAGGGGGGGGGGTTTACTTTGTGTGTTTGTGGATATTCAGTGCAATTGCATATATGATAAACTGATTATCTTCTGCTTGAGGAAATTACCTCTATGAATGGGGAATTTGAGAATGCTGGAGTAGGAATTTTTTGAAATATATTCTGCGGTTGAGCTCAGACTTTTAGTGAGCTGTGGATACTGTTCAGGCATTGGTTTGGATGAAGTCATTGCTCGCATCTGCAGTAGTACTAATTGCATCTGTGTCATAAAATTTTAGGGAAGCTTGAGCCTGTCTTGCCATAAACCATATGTGTTTCCTTGATAATTATTTTAGTTTTGCATTCATACAGCTTGAAAATAGGCAAATTCAAAATCGTTTGCAAGGTTCCTTCCTATTTATGGTTCATGTTTATTAATATATTAACGGCTCTCCTCTTTTTTCTTTTGCCCCCTTCAGGTTGTAAGCGTTCCTGATAAAGGACCTCATAAGTATCTCGCTGGGGATAACATTCTGGTATATACTTGAACAAAGCAATCTTCACTTGTCTTCACTTTCTGCGATTAACATCTAATTTGTCTTGTGAAGTGAGTATAATTCTTTGTTAAATCTTTTTGTGACCTATGATTATAGGGAAAGTGCTTCAGTTTCTATTTTCAAAATCGAATACATTCTGCTAAGAGAAGATAATACAGTAGGTTAAAGTACATAATAGAAGTTTATTGTTTTTGATAGTTCTCATGAATATAATTGCTGTCAGCATGTCTTGACTTGTGATTTATACTGTGATGAAAGTGAGAATTTTGAATAATGTTCATGTTCCTTCTTATGAATTAATGAAAGATGAATCTTGTTCTAATTTTAGGATATACACCATACATCAAAATGCTTTAACTCTGCCTTTTAGTGGGTAAATTTTGGAGGCTAAGATCAACCTGTGCTTCAGGTTGATGAAAACTTCTTATAAAAATCACCATATGCTGTTTTTTTAGATAGAAATTTGATTTTTAATCTTTCCCCCATAATCAGATATTTTCCTCTGTGCATAGTTTTGAGTTTTGACCTCTTGGTAGAATTCTATAATGTAAAGAACTGATGCCATTTTGCAGACTGGAATTTCATATCTTGGATTGCTATCTCATTACCATTCTTTATGCTTGACAGATTGATACAAAAGATATTCTTTTTATATGTGGAGGGGCCTTTGTTAATTTGGAGAAGACCATCTCAGAAAGGTGAGGATCTTCTAGTTCCACATGCTTGCATGCTTCTCTTTTGATTAGGAATTCTGTTCGATCCACATTTATTTTTCAGGAAGCAAGATTCTTCCATTGGCTTTGGAGCTCCAGTTCGTGCAAATATGAGGACTGGGGAAATCACTGATGCTGTAGTATCATCATCACTTTTAGAAAATGTGAGAACTAAAGGCTCAAGATTGATTCTGTATTTGCTTATTTTGTTTATGTCTTTCGATGAAAGGGATTGTTCTTCACCATTTGTTTGGTTGGATTATTTGTTTTGTTTTGACTAGTAACTCCTGATAGCTAATGTAGTGATTCTAAGAATTTGCAGGTAGAAAGTGACGATCTCATTGCCTACGGTCTCATACCTGAATTTGTGGGGCGTTTTCCAATTTTAGTGGGTTTATCTGCTTTGAATGAGGGCCAACTTGTTCAGGTATATCAGGATATTTAACTTGTATATTTCTCTCCAAATTCTGCATTGTATAGTACATTGGTTTGTATATTGTTTGGGCTTTCATGTGCTAACCAGTGAAAAAGTTTGTATAAAACTCTGTACATTTTATGGTTAAATTACGATGGAAATAGGTAGTTCCAGAACATCTAGTAATTTGTATAACAGCACATGAGACCAGACGTTATTCTTTCATTCCCCTTTTTTCTTGTAGCCTTTTATCAGTTATTTTTACTTCACTATTTCTTACAGTAGCTTTATGAGACAGGTCCTTGTTGAACCGAAAAATGCCCTCGTTAGACAATACAAGAAGATGTTTGGAATGAACAATGTAAGCCTGTTAAACCATTCCAATTGTTCTCTGAAGTTCGTTTCTCTCTCTTACCTCGCTGATGTATTCAGTATTGGATATCAACATAATAGCCTCTTTTGGAGTAACTTGTTTAATTTCCGGTTTAACATTTCAGGTAAGGTTACACTTCACTGATGATGCTTTGAGATTGATTGCAAGAAAAGCCATGGCAAAGAACACTGGGGCCCGTGGTTTAAGAGCTATACTAGAGAATGTTCTGACCGAAGCAATGTTTGAGGTACATTTGGATATATGAAACAAAATACATCTGTCTTCCACATCCATATTCCTTATACCCTTCCAATCCAGTAAAAAAGAAAGGGAACATTCTCTCATATATTTTCTTTTTGATGATTTGACTATCAATTGGGATATGGTCGGTGCCCAAACTGTTGCGGGATGGAAAGAGAAATGAAATGATGATGAGATGAGAAATGATCCCATATCCTTACTGCAAAAAGAAAAAGTAATCAAAAGGGACATAATTAAGCTGTTGAGTAGTAATGATAATAATATTGGTATGGTAGACATTACAAATTATGTAGACCTCTTTTTCCATCATACCATTTCCAATTACTTTCCATTCTTTAAACCAAATGTAGCTTTTAGAGGTTTTTTGTATTGATTTATCTCCCTGATGTGTATATTTGATCCAACTCCACCATTGTAGATGCTAAAAAAAAATATGCTTTTGCATTATTTTTAGGATTAAATATTCCCAATTCCATGCTAGAACAATATAAAAAATCTTTGAAATATTAAACTGATAGCACCACTATCTTTCAAGAACCAACTTGAGTGTTTGTCTTTTTGGAACTATAGTTCTCCTTGGACTTTGTTTAAACTCATTTTTCTGATTTTGGTCGATTTGAAGGGTATACTCTTACAGGAGATCATTGCATTGGGGATTTTATGTATGTTTTCTGTTTTTGTTGGCTCATGTTTTTTTTAAAGAAAAATGAACAGCAATATTGATTCTTCAGTTTTGTGTTACTTTGCCCACAGATTCCAAACAAGGAAGATGTTAATAACATAAAAGAGGTCCTAGTTGATGAAGAGGCTGTTGGTCCGGTGAATGGTCCTGGATGTGGAGCCAGTATCCTATACAGAGATGATGGTGCTTCTTTAGAGGGTCAAGCAAGAGACATATGTTTGTAGATAGGGAAGGCCTTAGCTCGTGTACAGCCCCCTTTTTTTCACTTTTATTTTCCTTATTCTTTCTTCACCCTGTATTCTCATGTTATCATTCTTTCCTTCCTTTTTTTTACCATACATAACACGGTTCATGAGAGATTTAAAGCTTAAACTTTCTTGATTTCTTGTATATATTAAACAGAATTGGTGCTTGTAATGGTTAGAGAAAATCCCAGCTAACAATTAACCTTGGTGTTTTGAGCACATGCTGCTTCCTTAAGATTTGCTATCCATCTTTTGTATAAGGTCTTTTCATTATATCTTGAAGAAAAATCTCCGTGACAATGTGAACTTTTTAGAAAAGCCATAAGTCATCAATAGAGGTTGAGTGCAACAGAAATGTTTAGTTCTTCACAACATATCAAAATAAAGTTTGAATTCCTGTTGAACGGAGTATTCATATTTATTGTTCGATATTGTCTCGAATGAAATTATCTCCGTTAAAATGATACTTTATACTTAGAGTGAATAAACTTCAAATTTGAGGATGTTTTGAGAGTTGAGGAGAAATAACGGAGTGACAAATGGAATGGATGGTGGTGTCAAGGGAAATTGTATGTGATCGTGACGGGTGAATATAAAGTTTTAATGATAGGAGGGAGATTGAAATAAAATGATTTCTATATTATTGTATAACAAGGGGAGGTCATTGTTTTATGGTATGAATTTTTTTTTTTTTGGCCCTCCCGCCGGGAGGGGGGGTTATTTCAACAATAGAGCAAGCTCGTCCATGGCCCTCAAGCTATTTGAGATTAGAGAGCCAAGGTTTTGAAGCGGTATTCTTGAGACTAAACTAGATTCCATGCCAACCGTAAATAATTCTCATCTTTCATTCTTCTCCATCCTATCTAAATTTATAGATGACTTCTTTATTTAGTTCTTAAGATAAGAATTATATAACTTATGTATTATCATTAAAAAAAATTAATTTAGTTATTTGTAACAATTATGTATTGATTTTTATAAAATTACCTCTTTAATTACTTGCATCAAAAACCACCCTCAGTGAAAACTCCCTTAACATATGTAGTCAATTGAAATGCTTTGAAGAAACAACTGTCTATGTGGGAAGTAAAATGAATTAAGGTATTAGATCAAAATAAACTCCAGTCGAACTTATACATTTAATTATATAATCAATATTTTTTCGATATGGTACAGTGGCAACACTTTTCCTCCTGCACTTCCATTCATAGCTTTCAAAGGCGTCTTGAGAAGTCCCTATCTTCTTTTTTCTGGTTTCCCTCCCCGCTCTCTTACTATTTAGATTTTAAATGTTATGCTTCTCATATAAACTATGAGAAGTGTATTAGCCGGATCCATTCAATATTCCATTACCGGCAAATTAAATAAAAAAAAAAAAACAGCTCAAGCTCTTCAACAATGTATTACCAAAATAAAGGAAAGAAGACATGATTCTTCAAGACAGACCTCGACGTACATTCCTATGTCAAAAGGGTCAAAAAAAAAGTAGGCTCTTCAAAAATGAAGGTTGCCTTATCGCCAACCCGCAACAATGAGCCAAGAGATTAATTCCCATCATACAGAGAGTGAACATCAAGGCCGAAATCAATAATAATGTCATAATATACACAAGTATTTTTCAAATTCAATGAGAGTGACTATATTAGGGCATTGCACAATGGTTTCAAAGCATTTCACTTTGTCACGGCACATGCATTCATGAAGAAGCTCTACTCTGTTAAGGTTTGAACATGGTACATACAATTGAAGGCCAGTTGTAGCCGCATAATCTCTCTCTCTCCCTCACTCTATTCATCACTCTCAACCGTCCCACCCTTGAGATGAAAATGTTTCTCTCTCTTCTGGAACTCAGTCAAACCTTTCCCGCTTCCAGTCACACCAACCTTGCCATGTGGATCATCCGGAGACTTGAAAATGCTCTCCTTCTTTCTTCCAGAGAAGAAGCCAACCTTTAAAACAGAAGTTTCATTCATCAAGTTAGATAATTGAGAAGAACTTTCGCACATGGGAAGCAAAACCTTTTTATAAAAAGAAGAAAAATTCAAGAGATTGTAAAAAGACGCTTGACAGCGGCCTAACTTGGCCATCCAAACGAAACTAAGAACCAGAATTGATCTTGACCTCAATTCTAACAAATATATCCACCAAAACCATAAAAAGGACAAACACTGGCAGGCGAGAAGGCAACTAAGTGGAATGACTAAATCATCAAAAAATCAGAATTACTTGGTGTTTAGGGGTCAAAATGCAAATAGATCAAACCTAGAGATGGACATCCATTAGACCTCTCTTTTCCTTTTAAAAAAACCGACAAAAAAACAAAAGGCTTCCCAGGGTTGGGCTCCTTCACATCTCCATCCATACAACTTCAGTTTGGTTTTCCCTTTTCCTTCCTTGCCCATTTTCAAAACGACCCCAAGATATTCGCAATTTTCTTGGGAAGGAACTATCCATTTTAATACGTACATGATAAATTCAAGAAACCATTTGCTTTATGGTCAGCTTTATAATTAATCGTTTTTTTTTCTTCCTGATTTCTTAAACTTCAAGGACTAATATCAGGAAATATAGATACATCCCCATCAAGGAAGCCAAGAATATAAACTCAATAGGATTTTCATATGAAAAACATGCATTAAACACCAAAACTAAGAAAATGTAAGACATGCATGCATGGGTACAGAGAGAAGTAAGAATAAAGGGTTAAGGTTCATTTTTACCCCGAAAGTCTTCGCTTAGAAACTTAGCACCCAAAAGTTTTTTTTAAGTGCAATATTGTTCTGTAAGTTTCAAATAGGAGCAATGTCACCCAACCCCATTAACAAAGTTAATTTTGACCATTATTTAACCCAATAAGTTGACCCAAATTAACTTTGTTAACAGTGTGAGGCAAAATTGCTACGTTTTTCTATTTCCGAAGCGACATTTCACCCAAAAAAACTTCCAGGTGCTGAGCGAAAACTTTCGAGGTAAACAAATACCTTAACCCAAGAATAAATAACACGAGAATGAGATTTCATAAAGCTAAGATAGGTACCTTCTTCGTTTTGCCCTTGGTTGACTGAAACTGCTGCCAAGCATTCTGCCTCTTATTTTGTGTGACTTCAAGTTGCTCAAACCGCATCTTTGACTTAAAAGCGTGTATCTTCTTACGTTTGGCAGCTTTCTGTGACAATTTTGAGTTACCAAATAAATCATCAATGGTAAACTAGTCCTACCTGACTTGCACAAAGTGTAAAGATAAAAACTTGTTCCAGAGTGCCACTACAAACAAAGAAGTAAATTTTCTTTTGGGGAAGAATAAAAAATGTTCAATTACAGGCAACCAAGCGAAGAAATTTGAAAAATAAAAGCTTGGCATAAGACTCACCACATCCTCAGGGTCTTCAGGCTCTATGCGTAGCTTTGCAGGTAAGGTCCATGATTGGACGTCAACAGAAGCAGCTTGTGCAATTTTACGTTTGATAGCCTGCTTTGTAGCTTCTGCAACTCGCTCAGCTTCTAACAATGCATTGACAGGACCTTCTTGAATTGGCCTTATATTGGCAGGATCCACCTGGGAAGAGCAACTAATATCAACATACGACGCTATCCTAGAGGCATATTACATAAAAAGCAAAAGGCTTTCCACTTGTTCGAAAGTTTAACAAAATAATGCTTCAGACTGCGAGTGATAAGACAGTGACTGAGTTAATAGTTCTGCAGAAATTGAGTTTCACTGAAAAGTACTAAAAATATTTAGTATATGGGAGGTTACCAAATATATTCAACACTGATTTCCTCCTGTAAATAAAAATATCAAGTTGCAATGGTTTCCCAGTATATAGTCTCGTTCATTTTAGCAAGTGCTAGTTTCATCCGGTGTAAATTGTGCTTAAACGTGTTGAGTATATTTTCACCGCTGAAATACCCAGCAGAGAGCTTTCAAAGCTAAATTCCAGCGTTATCAAATACAACCTAGGATTGAAGTTAAACCATTCATCAAGTAGTTGTAGCAATGATACCTCTTCTCTGTTACCCCACCCATCATAGGCAACATAATAACCATTTGGTGTGTGAGCCTCAACTGTTGCATCATACCTGCATATTCAATATTCAACAAATTCAAGAACCATAAACATAAGTGAAAAGGAAGAAAAAGAAAAAAGAAAAGAACAAATACACGTAAAAACATACCATTCCCCATCTTCACTCCAAACCGCCTGAACTTTAGTGCCAACAGGAAACTGATGATCGGAGATGCTTTCAGATTCCTAGACATGAAATAATAAAAATTGTCATTAATTACAGTCACTGGGAAAAAGTTCCCCACATATACAACAAAATCAACCAAGATGATTTGAATAGCTTCATCCATAGCATCAGCCACATTGTAATATCAGCTATAATCAAAGGCAAGCATTAACGTTGATGCTGATCAGGCAATTCTTCAGTAGCCAAAGGCAACACCGAAAAATCACAACACGAAAGGGCATGCCAGGTGCCTTGCCTTGGCAGCAGATATTATTCATGAAAGTGCAAAACAGATGCAAAAACATGTATAGTAGCCACCATCAAATGATCCCTGCTAGTTTATTCTCTTTTTCCATAGAATTATCCTTTGGAAGGCAACAACAAATACAATGTAAAATGAAAAAACCTCTGAACATTTTTCCTATGATAGCCAAAACCCCCAAACCTAACAGAAACTTCTCCAGGTTGACGCACCCTAGACAGCACCATTCAACATTATTGACAACAGTGCAGCATTATCCAACAAAGGCAATAATCCATATGAATAGAGAAAGCATTCAATATAAAAAAATGTTTTATAAGATGCTCCTAATTCAGGAAAGGATAAATCGATGATATTGATGTATAAGTGAGAACAATAAATGTAGTCAATAAAACACATTCTGCACCCATTCATGGAGACACCAATATTAAATGAGAAGAATGAGTAAATACCACTTTCTCCTCGGGCTTTGATAAACTTGCGGATGCACTAGCATTCAATCCAGATGCTTCATTTTGCTTCGCAGTTGCCAGGAGTTCTTCCGTCAAAGCAATCACCTGAATGACACAATTTTAGGCCATATTCCAGTTCAGTTAAGCAAATATTTTCAGAATCTTCTACACCATAAACAAATTAATGTCAAAATTCTAACTTATAATCTCAGTGTGAACATCTCATATCAGGTGAGAGGGAGAAAGCAGGCTGGACATCACGAGACAGAGCACACCTGCAAAGAACCAAGATAAAAGTGATAGGCATTTTGACAAGGTTGTCATTTTTTCTTTTTTTGGTTACAAAGATCTATCACTTGATCATTTTCTTTTCTTTTTTGTTTTCCCCCTCAAGCTCCCTAGGGTCTGCAATTTGGATTATGTTACAAACTGCACTTCCTACTGAAACACAATACTCACCTTTTACTTACAGCCACTAGACTTCCAGTAAAGAATAAAAAGGGAAGAGAAAGACACATGGCAGACCTAGCATCCATAAGTTGGTGCTCTCTCTGGTGTTTCTACACAGTGTAAGATTATAACCCACTGCATATAGTATATACAGATGAAAATGAAGGGGAACAGATACAAAAAAAAAATGCAAAATTCAAAGAAAATATCAATACAGTGACAGCCAAGTAAGTATAAATTGCACAAGAAAAAATATAAGATAATATACACATGATATACACAACATGTGCACGCATTTTTATGTACACATATGTATATACCTCTCTAAGTTCCCTTTCCATATCAGCATATTCAGAATTTCCGGGCTCATCATTTAAAAGTTGTCTGACCTGATCCATAGATGAAGGAAAAAAGTTAGTATAAAAGCTCTTTCCCACATCATTACATAATGCAAAAATTAAGCAGGAGTAGATATGGTATTAAGATTTAGACGTAAGGATTATCAATGGCATCATTACAGTTCTACCTTATTACCTTTTCTCACTTCATTTTATCTTAGATAAGCTTTAAAATAACGTTTTTTTCTCAAGGAGATAGTACAAATGAACGAACTTACACTAGTGAGACAGGGTGAATGAGAATGATGATGAAACATCTGACGAAATCCAGTTTATTTGCCAGATAAATTAATTGTATTGTAACCAACAAAATACCTCTTACGTATCAGAGAAAATACATTAAACTTGTGTGTACGCCAGCAGGAATCAAAATGGAAATCGAAGTCACGTTGATTGGACTAAAAGAATATAAACCGAATGTAAACCCTAATTGGCCGAGAAATAGCGTTCGATCTTAAATGAAATATCTTAAATCAAATGCTATAAAACTGGTAGAGCACATTTCGACTGGGTTCAAACTTCAACTAACAACATAGATGTTTTCCCTCGAGAAATATAATTAATACTTCAGAATGGCTAAAATAATTTTGAACCGAACAAAATTCCAGCAAAAAAGTGATAACAAGTTTAAACCTGGTGAAGCTGATCTTTGTAGGTGGAGAGAGTCGAGGCTAACTCCTCTATGCTGACCTCTTCTCCGCCTTGCATAGTTTCAAAGTGTGAAATTTTTCTTTCTTCCACTGATTTCGAATTGGAATGCGGTTTAGGGAAATTCGATTAACTTGGAACAGCGAAGATACATGATACTGATGATAGGAAGGAAAGCGCGAATCGAAACCTACTATATTGGGCCCAAGATCAATAGGCCTTAAAATTCAGTTCCTTTGAGGCCGTCGGCCCGATTATTCATAGGCCCATTTGTAGCAAAAGAATGATTTCTACAAGAGGTTGTTCGGGTGCTAAGTGGTTCGCCCAAATGGTACGTAAAAATCTCTGTAAAAAGATTCATTTAGGACAGTCAGGTGCGCGACGCAGATCAGCATCGGATATAATCAGGGCAAAACTCCGGTGAATCTAATAGGCAACAAAAAAGAAGGAGAAAAATTATTTCTTAACCAAGACCAAGGGGTTAGTATCATACAGATTATAGTATCTTGAATAGGATGCTTCTAATATAAACTTACATGTACTTGGCAAAAAAGAAGAATTACTTCTTATGGAATAAAATAAATATTTTTTCATGAAATAAAGAAACATATTAGTTTATAAATAAATAGATTATTAGAATGGTATATTTCAGTGATTTGAATGCAACAATTAAATTTCTGATTCAAAGGAACATCATTTCCCTATTCAAAGCAATAGGTTTAGATAAGTAGAATCTCGATGATTATTGAGAAATTGAGCATGCCTCAAAATTTCACTAAATATACAAATTTATGTTTATATTTAAACAATAAAATTCAAAATATTGGAAAAAAATTAGTTTTTTATCTTCTTAAATCTTAAATATAGGCAGCATGTAGTTTCCTCTAATTAAAGCATACAAATTCATCTATTGGGGAAGAAAGGCTCGTGGATAAAAAAACAAAAAAATAACAAAAATAAAAAGTTTGAATAAAACCTATTGAATTCCCCCAAGTTAATGAAAAAGTTTTTATTGAGGCCGAATTGTTAAAAGTCTCAAAAAAAAATTTAATTATCCAAGAGTTTGGCAACAAAAGAAGAGTATGTAATAACATAGTTTAGTATAATAAATTACAACAAGTTTATACTTCTCACTTATCATTAGAATTTTTCGGATCTGTTAGTCAAGTCTCTCTTACTTAAAGTCTTATAGTAATTTCCCTTCTATTTATTTAATACTTAAAAAACCTAAACCCAATACCTTATTGTAAAGCAACAAATATCAACCCTCTATACAAACTGTGATTGGTTTTGTTTTAAAGGAATTATTCAACAACAGTAGCAGTGGTAGTACTAACAACAACAATAGTGGAGGCATTGGTTTTGTTTTAAAGGAATTATTCAACAACAGTAATAATAATAATAGTGGAGGCTAGAATAATAATAATGTGAAAGACCAAATGAAGGTGCTCAACGCTATGACAAGTTGATGTTTTGATAGGGAAGGAGGTATATATTTGTTAATCTTTTGGCCAACATAGTGATGTACAATTCTAAATTGAAAAGAGTTTTTTTTTTTTTTTGGTGGTGGGAACACCAAAACATGTTGGAGACATGTCCCTTGTCTCCTCACAAATTTAAAAAGCTGCATCATTATTTTTCAAAAAGAACAAAAAGCAACTTCCATATATCATCTCACACAACTTCAACTCTCTTCTCTTATTCCTTATCTTTAGTCTTGGTTTGGTATAACTTCACCCCCATTTAAAAGAGTTACTTAAGTATGATCCCATAATGTCCTACCTTTGAACTAGCTCGTTGCATGGACCCTTATTGAGATTTAGGATTTGTTTAACAATAATTTAAAAAGTATTTTTATACAAGTCGAGATAAAACTTTTTTCACATACTTACCTCGGATTGCGTAAAATCACTTAAAAAAGCTATTATCAAACATACCCCTAATGGCAAAAACCTTTTTTTTATTGATTTCTACTTCTCATGAAGATTAGTCTCTAAATTCGGTTGGAAGGTAACTATCTATAAAAAAAAATTACTTTTTTATATTAATATGATAACACCATATTTTGTTGTTTATTTCTATGTGAAGACATGAAAAAGATATTTACATTTTACAATACATATATAAGAGTTCATTAAAGAGCATTTTCGCCTTAAACTATTCTCTCAAAGATATTGAGCATCTAAATTGATGCAATATAGTTTCGGATAGCTAATTCCCTAAGAGAAAATTGCTTAAAGACAGAAATGCTTTTTGAAATAACTCACAACTTCAACTCTTGTTTCCTCTTCTTTTTCTTTATTTGAATAAAGTAGCAGCATTTTTTTTGTATTGAAAGCTATATCCCCTTTATTCCATGAAATTCATACATTATTTTAAATTTTGGACACAATGAAAATTGTAATTCTGTATTATTATTCGAGGGAAACAGGAGAAACAGCAAAAATACAAAAAGGATTTTGTTGTTGATTAAAAAAACGAGAAGAAAGAAGAAAAAGGACTTTGCTTGTCCAATAAAAAACAAGAAGCAAGGATGACTTTAATTGGATTGATATATATTAATTAATTACACATAGGGCCTTAGGGCCTTATCAATATTCTTTACAGAAACTATCTGATATATATAAATCGAAGGCCATCACATGCAACTGCTTATACGTACATTTTCTACTTGAACAATTAAAAATATAAAGATCCAGTTAAGATGATGTTTTCATATATAGATTATATCACTAAGGAATATTTTCATCTCCGAAATTCTTGGAGCTATGGTCCTTTCCAGTTGCATCACCGGTATCATTCTCTATACTTGAGAGAGAAGGATTGCGACTAAACCATCTGCACCAAAACAGATAGTTGAAGAAATTAAGGAAGCTAAGAACAGCGAGCAACCAATAGAACAAGTCAAGCCTGTCTCTGTTAAGTTCGTTGTCTCGAAGCCAGCCGCCATTGGAGGTGACCTTGTTCACCAGAGAAACCAACACAGAGCTCAAATAAAACCCAAAAGAGTAAGAACAGTATGTAACTGCTGTTAAGAATGCTTGCATCCCTTTAAGTGATTGCTTGTAGAAGAACTCAATCAAACCAACGGCTGTGAACATCTCTGATATCCCAAAGATCAAGAACTGTGGGGTGATCCAAAAAATGGACAAGGTCTTGTTCTGTGTTAAAGCTGAATCCCTTCTTTTCTTCTCCATCAGGGCAGCTGAGACCATAGAGAAGGTGGCCAAGAAGAGGCCTAACCCGATGCGCTGAAGTGGGGAGAGGCCGGACTCGTGGCGGGTGAATCGCCGGGCGAAGGGGACGAAGAAGGCGTCGTAGAGGGGGACAAGGATGACTAGGAGGATGTAGGGGATGGACTGGAGGGAAGCAGGAGGGATTTGGAAGGAAGAAGTGAGGTGAGTGTCCATGGATCTTCCTTGTTGGACTGAGAAGGTTTGAAGCTGAGCAAGGATGGTGTTGAAGACAATGGTGCAAGCAAATATGGGAAGAACTGAAAGTAGGGTTTTTACTTGTTGCACTTGTTCAATTGTGCATAATCTCCAAGGGCTCTCCTTTGTGCTGTTGTTATTGTCACTCCTTTCTTGGACCTTAATACAGGCCTTCTCAAGGAACCTGGAATGGAATACCAATAATAAGAGCATATCAACTTTCATTGTACAAAATATATATAAGTTTTTGCTCCTATGCAATCTGAGATTTAAGGTATGTACATCAAGCATCCTAAAGTATTTTTTCAAACACATTCATCATCATAAAGTGTTTGTGGATAGTAGTGAAAAGTAGCGCATACCTGAACTTATTGGTGTGAAGGGAAGAAGATGAGGAATCATGAGTGGATAGGCCATGGCCTCCATGAAGCATTTGTGGATTAGAACTACAAACTTGCTTTCTTTTCAGAAATGCAGCCACAAAGACCTGATTCAATAACATATAAAAGACAAATATATATTAATAAAGATAAATAGATAAATAAAACTTGAACATTCATATTATTGTTGACACTATTTTTGTAATTATCACTAGCCTCTTTTCCTCAGTGTACGACATGATCGAGAAGTTGAGTTTGGTCATAAATATAAAGCATATTTCTAATTTTTACCCCCATTTATTAATGTTCACTCAATAATAATCAAGTAAGAAATAAAGAAAAGGAATTAAGAAAAATGATTAGAGTGATTTAGAAAAGGCATGTTATGTTAACCAATTTAACTAACATCCTTAATATAATCAAATTATGTAAATAGAATCTAATTTAGGACCAAAGGGAGTATTAGTGAGTGCTTAGATTAATTTATATTAGGTGATTTTAAGGAATTCTAAATATATATGTGGTAAAAGTTTTATAAAAGTATTTTTTTAAGTGTTGTTGCAGTTTTTCAAAAATTGGTGTGCAGGAGTCAACACATTATATAATTAAGGTTTCCTAGTCTACTACTGCTGCTACTTTTTTTTCTAATTTCTGGGGACAAGTCACGTGTATTAGTTTCAAAATCCACGTCAACAAGAACTGTTCATGTGTGGTGTTGTAGGCCTCGTAGAATCTAATCTATAATGCCCCATAAAGATGTGGTCAGAATTAAGAAATTGCTATCTTTTGATTCCCTCTTTTTTATCCTCTTTTTTTTTTTAAATTTAATGACCCACAATTGAAAAAAGGCACTCTGTGTGTGTGAGTGTGGGCGCGTGTGGCCCCACTATTAAAGACTTCAGAGAATGTAGGTTGATTGTTGCCTCACTTCGTCAACTCTTCAAGGCTGTGTTTGGTATCAATAATATAAAATGACAAAAGGTGGAAAGAAATCCTCACACAAGTTTTAATTTATAAAATATTCAATACTATTTTTTAAATTGTTTTCACACAAAAATATAAAGATGGCATTTTATTATGTTTTTATATAAAACGACAATCTGTGTACTAACTACTCACGTACAATAATGCCTCACATTTGGTCGAAATGTCCAGTCTCTTTCATATCATTATGAAATTATGATGACATTATTAAAATTTCTAAATATATAGCCTCACTTGTTTACTAGTCAAAGGGATCATTTATAACTTCATTGCCTTTTAACTTAATAACCCTAACAGAATTTAAAAAGAGAATACTGAGTCTATGAGAGATATAAAGAATATATATATATCTATATATATAAGAAGTAATTAAGAAGAAAGAAATTAAGGAAGAGAAAAAAAGCATACTTGAGCAATGGGAGTGAAGATGCTGCCTTGAGGAGGCTTGTTTCTGTAATAAAGAGTGCCGGAGATCAAGCTAATGAGACCCAAGGCCATGGCGGCAGCGGAGACACCGAACCCGACGTCCATACCGGAGTGTGTTTGGACCCAAACGAGGACAGTTAGGGCAACAAGTTCACCAATGGAGAAAGCAAAATAGGCAAAGTTGAAGTAAGCAGATAGCTTTTTGAGCTGGTGAGGGTTGTCTTGGTTGAACTGGTCACCTCCATGGGCTATCATGTTGGGCTTCACACAGCCACTCCCTAATGCCACTAAGTATATTGCTAAGAAGAATATGAATGCCTTGAAGCCTTTTGCTTCTATGCACTCTTGCCATTCTCCTACTACCATATTAATATTGCATGGAGGTGGCTTCAGCTGTGGAAGATGAGCTTGAACTGACAGTAGAATGAAGCCCTGTAACATAAATCCATCAAAGCAAAGCAAAGGAAAGTACCATTGATTAATTATAAGCATTAGTTATTAGCTATTTCCCAAAAAGAAAGAAAAAAAGTGTCATGAAAAAGCCACTTAATATATGCTTTATTACTTAAGGGTGGACCACTTCAAAAGGAAGCTTGCAAAGCTCTCATGGCATTATCCTCAAGGTGGATAAATATTGATCTGCTTCTAGTTGTTATTGGTGAGTTGATAGCTAGCGAGACAAAAAGTGTATGATGGAAAAGAAACAAGAGGTGGGATGTGTGTGTGTGTGTGTGTCTTGATGTGACTATTATTTCACTTGGGTCAGATTTCATTTCAGCATTAAGCCTATTTGAGATATATATGACTCTCATAAAGATGTTTTCTGCATTCATTTCAACTCAAAACCTCATCATTAAGCAACCAAACTTAATGCCTGTTGATTGATTCGGTGTGATATATATGAATATATATATATATATATAGAAGAATGAAATTGAGGGGGGGGGGGCAGAGAGAGAGGAACAAGGGCATACAGAAAGTTCAATAAAGCCAAAGATGAGGATGGTCCAGAAGCTGCCAAGATAAGAATCGGCAAGAAAGCCACCGAGGAGGGCCAAGAGGAATATAGTTCCAACAAAGTTAGTCACAATGTTTGCCGACTTCGCCAATGAGAAGTGCATCTCAGTTATCAGGTATGTTATCAGGTTGTTCCCCACCGCTGCGATTCCCATTATCTCAAATGCCTGAAGCCCTGCCATTTATATATATATATATATATATATGTCATCATGTGCATGTATAGTCAACGGTAATATATGTTATATACAGCATGTGAGAGAGAGAGAGAGAGAGCGCACTATAGCTAATTGCAGAAGTATAGTATGATTTGGCATATGAAGTACTGTTATTATTGATCCTAATTAATTCAGACTAAAACCCTGAGGCATATATACAGCTGTGCTGTCTTGCAGCCTAGCTAGCTTATTTGTTTCTTTCAAAGGAAAATGGCAAATATATATACATTAAAAAGTTGGCTCAGTACCTCTCGCCAATAATTAATTAAACACAAGAGTTTAGCTTCAATTGACTAAAATATATCTGTATGGTTACAGAGAAGCTGGGAGGAGAGGAGAGATCAGCTAATGAGCTTCAAGAGCCATAAGAGAGAGTAAAACTAATATGTGTGTGTGTGTGTGTGGGGCAGCTCATCAGAACACCACACACACACCAAACTAATGATGATGAGTAAACTGATTCCGATGAGTTTGATGTTAAACTCATCAGTTTAAACATTCTTATCAACATGTGAACATCAGAGAGAGAGGGAGGGAGAGATATATACCAAGAACAAAAGCTGCAGCTCTCATTCCACCATGCTTTTGAGGGTTGGAGGGTCTGCCTCTCCAATCAACTGTAATATCTTCTCTCTTCGGATACTCCTTTCTCATTTCCTCCATAATCTCTCTCTCAATATAACTCACTCACTCTCTCTCTCTCTCTCTCTCTCTCTCTATCTCTCAATGAGAACAATGAGATAGATCAAGCAAGGTAAGACTAAGACTATAATGGTTATGAAGAAAGAAGGCTTGTTGTCTTACTCTAAGGCTGGATTCTGTGGGAAACACGAGGTTGGTTTCTGAATTTATAGTGCCAAGCCAAGCGCTCATCTCCTCTCATCAGA
>QFDD01003773.1:0-20196 GCA_006871305.1 Vachellia collinsii
GTTCATGGTGTTGGACATTTGGGTCACAAACCCATTCAAATTGTCGTGCCTAGTCTCAAGCTGTTCAATCTTGGAGTAGACGGTGGCAAAGTTGTTCTCAAACTGAGTTCCCATGGCCACCATTTTTCCTGCTACTTGACTCATCTTATTATCTAGGGAAGCCATCTTGTGGTCACTCTTCGTCAATTGGCTAGATAAATTCTCAATTCCCTTCAATATGATTTGCAAATAATTGCTTCCAGTTGACGGTGGAGTAACTGGGACGACAGCAGACGACGGATTTGGCCTCTGATGGTTGCTTGAGGAAGCACCTTGGTAATTGTTGCCTTGATAATTGCCAATCTGGTCCTGATTGTTACCTCCCCCCCACTTAAATTTCGGGTGATCCTTCTATCCAGGAATATAAGTGTTAGAGTATGGATCTCATTTCTGGTATTGATTCGGTCTCTGTTGATACATAGCAGAAACATTTTCAGCTGGACCCATACAATCCTCTGTTCTGTGCATCGGAGAGTCACAAATGCTACAAGAAGCAGCCACGAGAGCTAGAGGCTCAGAGTGATGTTGTTGACTACCTCTAAGACTTTGGACTGTAGAGGTCAATTTAGCCATGTCCTGGGCCAACTTGACAAGAAGCGGATCTCTATCTCCCTTGTAAGTTCTAGCCTTCCTAGGACTCACGTGTTGGTGGTTCAATGCAAAAGTTTGAATCAGAGCCCAAGCGGCTTGAGGCTCCATCAACTCAACTGACCCATTAGCTGCAGCATCTAACACCTCAGCATCATGTGATAACATCCCATTATAAAAGTACTGGACCAGGTGCTCTTCAATGATTTGATGGTTTGGGCACTTGGTAAGCATGTCTTGGAATCGATTCCAAAACTGAAAGAAAGTTTCCCCTTCCTCTTGTTTAGCTGAAGAGATCTCTTTCCTAGCAGCAGAAATTTTTGTAGAGGGAAAGTATTTGTCTAGAAAAGCTCTTCTCAATGTAGCCCAAGATTCATAAGGATTGTCCACGTACAAAGGCAGGTTCATATACCACTCTTTAGCCTTACCCTCAAGGGATAAGTGGAAAACTTTCCAGAGCACATCTTCGATCCATGCCCCAGCTGGCTTCATAGACAAACATTGCATGTGAAGATACTTCAGATGAGTGTATGGATTTTCTCCTGTCAAACCATTGAACTTAGGAAGTGAGTGTATTAATTGCCCTTTTAGTTCAAAATCATGTTCAAAAATAGGTAATGCACCAGGCAAACGTTCAAAATTAGCATCTGACTGGGTAAGGTCTTTAATTGTCCTCCCTCTGTTCTGTCCATTTGCGCCATTATTCTCACCATGGCCCTCATGCCCATTTCCATTCAGCCCATTTCCCCCTGCCCCTTCCATGATTTGATTTTCTACTAGGGTTTCCTCCTCTTCACCAATAGGTAGGTTAGGATGATGGGGATTAATGTCATGATCCAAGAACAAATCTCATGATCCAATCCACATTACAAAACCAGAAATTCTAACTAAGAATAACTGCAATGATATGAACAATAATGGAAAGGATGAAGTAAAACTCCCCAAATGAAGTCCCAAGCTCAGGCTCTCATCAAACTCCTCAAGACAAAACGTTTTAGCCTCTCATGGCCTCAAGAACAGCTCCTGGAAGTCTTGGAATAAGTTGTTTTCCTCAAGACAAAACGTGTTCTATAAGTTGTTTTCCTCAATGACCCTAAAATTTTCAAAATCTAATTATGTGACAACAAACACATGCTTTATACATATATTTGCAATTCAATCAAGCCTTCATACAAGTAAAAATAGTGAATACTCTCTGTTGACTGGCATGGCCATTAGGATGCAATCAAAGTTTGGTAAGTATTGGGGGGTATGGAAAAAATGAATCCTTTATTGGTTGTGGCAATGATAATAGATACTAGACCGTAGATACAAAGTGACCTATGTCAAGATTGCTTTTGAAAAGATTTTTCCTGATCCTACAAAGTGTGAGGCCACATTGAAGAAGGTTATTGTGTGTTGTATCAACTATATGATCAATATGTAGTTAATGTCCATCTAATCAATGATAGTGGTGATAATCGTAATGAGTCAACTCTTGAGGATGAACTTGAGGAGGTATCCTTGTCTGCCATTGATTATACCTTCTAGAATTTTTAGCCACTGTAAACAAATTATTTTAAGGTTGATGAATATCTTCAATATGATCTAATTAGATTTGGTGATCTAAAATTTGACCTTCTAGCATGATGGAAAGGGAATGCTTCCAAGTTTAAAGCTCTTAATCTCATTGCACATGATTTATTGGCTGCACATCTACATCATCTTCATAATCCACTTTTAGTATTGGTGGTCAAATCTTAGATACTTTTAGAAGTTCCTTGTCTTCAAATATAATCGAACCACTCATATGTGCTCAAAATTGGCTACATACAAGTCACCCACCCAGAGTCATTGATTTGGATATAGATAATGTTGAGGGGAGTGCAAGCGTTGTTATAGGTAATTTCTTTTGCATTTTCACTTTTATATTTTTATCTTTTTACTACATATTAATGAATATATCTTATTTTTCTATGTTGTAGAGTAAGATTCAACAATTACAACTCCAAATTTAAGTGTTGCAAGTGAAATTGAAGATGATACTGATGATTTTGTTAACATGGATTAAAGATGATTGATGAGATCATTGGAATGATTTGAGACTATGTTGTGCTTATTGAGATCATTGGATATTTGGATTAATTATGTGTTTATCACTCTACCATACTATGTTGTGTTTATTGACTATGTTGTATTTTTATTGTTTATTATTGATAGTTTCATCGTATGTTGTGTTTATTTAGATCATTGGATTAATGATGTTGATAATTTTTGTGTTTATGTTCTTTATGTGTCATATTTGTATCATGTATGTAATTGCCATTGGTGTTTGGCTTCCAACTTTCCTTTTTTTTTTTGCTCATTCACGTCTCAGCTCTAGTATAATGGCAGGCATTGGAATAAAATAAATAGTTGCCCGCTAAACCCCCTAAACTCGGATGGGTTTTGGACAACCCATCGGGCTGTCACCAGGTTCAAGTTGCCTCAAACCTGTTTAAAATTAAATGGGCAAGCTGCGGATTGACCATCAAGCCAGCCCGTCCTGCCCGTTGCTCTACCCTAAGTTCATGTCATGCATGTTGAATTCAAATTATGCTCTAACATTTTCCTTAAAAGGTAAGTAAATAGTCTAATAATTATGAAAGTTTGGCAAAAGATATGAAGGCCCAAGAACTAAGTATAGATCAAGCTCTCATCCAAAAGAGGGTATAGAGGAATAGACAATAATTAGATCTCAAGCTAAGATGGGATTCAAGGTCCTTCCTGTCTAATGATCAACTCTAAATTTCCCTATGGAATATTAGATCCTATGAGGAGATTAGAGTACTTGTAAACTTAAAAACTATCATACTACAACAATCAATAGCAAGATCTTAGGCTAAGATGGGATTTAAAGTCAATCATATCTAATAATCAACTCTAAATCTTCTTGTAGAATATTGGATTCTTTGAGGAAATTAGAGGACTCTTATGCCCAGAAGCTATCATAATGCAGATTAATAATGAGATCTTTGGCCAAAATGGGACTTAATGTCCTTCCTACATAATGATCAACTCTAAATCTTCCTATAGAATATTGGATTCTCTAAGGAGTTAGAGGCTCTTCTACCCTGAAGCCATCATAATGCAACAATGAATACCTTTGCCTATGACCTAATTCAAAGTCCCTTTCATCTAATTATCAACTCTATATCTTTCTATGGAATATTGGATTCTCAAATGTGTTTAAGGACTATTACACTTAGTTGTTGTCATACCACAACAATTAAAATTGGGGTCTTAAGCTAAGATTATTGTGTTAATGAAACCCTTGACTCAAAAGTTCACAACAACACTAACCAACCTGAGAATTAGGACTTGGTTGAGATTGATGCAATGGTAACAACAACTTGAACACAATAACCTCTTGTGCCAACAAGATGCCACATTTAACCAATACCGAACTTAGATTGAAATCAACCAAATTCATAGCATGAAATGCGAAAGTCTCATTACAAATCAACTACCAATGCAACAAATCTCAAAATCCAATCTAAAACATCAAGATAAAATCAAAGGATTACAACTCAAAACAATCCATAAATTCCAACCAAGAACAACTGTAATGATATAAGAGTAATGGAAAAAATGAAATAAAACTCTAGAATTGAAATTCCAAGCTCAGGCTCTCTTCAATCTCCTCTAGGCAGGACGTTCTAGCCTCTCATGCGTAATATCCAGGTTTTCAGTAACTAGATATAAAGGCCAAACGAGTTGCTAAAGACTAATTAAGGTCCGGAGAATGCACGGGAAGGAAAAAAAGAGTGAAAAATGCCATTTTCCCAACATAGAAAAAGTAAAGGCAAAATAGTCATTTTGAAAAAGGGACTAAAGTGTCATTTTGAAAAGTCAAGGACCTAAGTGTCATTCTAAAAAAGGGACTAAAGTGGAATTTTTGAAATTCGAGGACCAAATTGCCTTTGATGGAATTTAAGGGCATTTTGGTAAATTAAGAAAAATCAAAGGGCATTTGGGTCAAAGTTTAAAATATCAAAAAATTTCCATTTATAGAAGGAAAAATGATTATAAGAGTAGAGAAATTATAGGAATTTTTAAGGATATTAAATTGGTCAAGTGATCAAAAAATCCCCAAAAAGCATTTTCGGAAGAAAATTTTAAGGTAAAGTATCTATGAAGTGATCTTTCTTTCTTAAAGGAGATTGTGAGGCTTGAGAATGTGCCACTTGGTGTCTTCATGTTAAAAGAGGAAAATCAAGAAACATATTAACTCAAAGTGGTAGATTACATCAAAGTAAAGTTACTTTATCAGTGCAAATGGACCCCACAAGCTTCAAGTGACTTAGGCAGATTTTTAAAACAGTTTCCAACCTCATTGTCTGCCATATTTTGAACAGCACACGGAGGGAAAGAAGGAGGAGCAAACCGTGGACTTAGGAACAAGAAGGAGAAGTGAAATCAAGCCAAAATCAAGGTAAGAGCTCAATTTCTTCCATAGAATTGACCTATGAGCTCTATTCCTCCTTTTAATCAGTGTAATTTTTCCTTTGGTGCTGTGGTTCAAGAGATTTAAGAGGGGGTTTTGAAAAGGGGCTGAAGTGAGAAAGCAAGAAAGAGTAAACATTGGAAGAGGTAAGTGCCATAAATCAACTCTATGCTTAATTTGCAACATGTTGATGCTTGGTTTGAGTTGATTTGAGCTTATTTGTATTTTTTGGTATGAAATCACTATTCATGGGCTGCTGCATGAAATTTATCTGCAAGGAAAGAATGTTTTTGTGTTGTTAAATGATTGGGAAATGGTCTAGGAATGATTATATGCATGTGTGTGATGATAGAAGTTTAAAGCCACACTTGTTGGAATTTTTCTATGCATTTTCAGCCAGCAGTTGTTCTTGGGGAAGGAGTGAGTTTTTGATGATTTTGATACTTCCAATAGTTTTAGAAGACAAAACTATGTAGGGTATTATAAGTGAGAAAATAATTTTGGAAGCATTAGAATCAATTTTGACAATGTTAGAGTTCAAAGACCCTAAGTAGTCCAAGAGTAGTTCCAAGAGGTTTTTAAGTGTTTTAAAACATTGGTTGTGGCCTATTATTAATACCAAATGCATTATATTATGTGTAGGAGTCTAAGTTGTAAAGGGGAGTCTTCCAAAAGCGAGAGGAAAGTTTCAAAGTACTATTAAAGATAAAATAAAGCTAAGCAAATAAGGTAGCAAATTCTCTAACTTTTACATTTACATTGTCATTAATTGTTAATTGTGTAATTGCTATGTTAATGTTATGTTAAGTGAGGTTTGAACATGCAAGTTCTTGCTTGATGATGATATGCCTTGGCAAAGTGTGAATTTATGACACTTAAGGTTAGTAATGCATGTTTAAGTTGTATGGCTTGTTATTGTTGCACAATAATAATTATGCATGTTGATGTGATAGTAGAGTCATTAGCTATTGAGATTCTATGAATCTCATTCTCCCAAAAACATACCCTTTAAGGTCAAGTCCAAGAATTGCAAATAAAGGGATTGAAGGCTAAGGTGGGTAGCTTCCATTTTGAAAGGAAAGGGGTGCACAAGTATGGTTATGGAATTATGTTAAATTTTGGATAAGTGTATACTAAACCCCTACAAAGCCAAATATATCATATGTTCTGTGTAGATATGTAAAGCATGCCAATTCATTATGTCATGATGATATATATATATATAGTGAGAAAACAATCAAGCATGTTAAAGAGAGGAGAGAGGGTCCAACCCCCTTATTATAGGCCTAACTTGACGCAATGAAGAATCTGTGCAAACCCAGTTCAAATGACTTGATATTTTACAAATAAATAGTTCACATCACAAGCTTTAAAATGAGCCAAAGTTACCTTGATTTGGAATTTTGTGCAGAAAGTTATGATTGTCCAAAGTTAGAAGAAAAAATTTGAAAAAATGAAAAATCACCAAATGAACAGTGCCTTTTCACGAATTGTTCTACATTAATTGGTTAAGAAATTGGACAAATTGATATTTTTATGTCGAAAGGAATTTGATAAAATTTATTTAGAGACTTGAACCGCTGAATTTTAATTTTTTTAGAATTAGTTATGAATTTTCAAAGTTGGCCAAAAACCTGAAATTTACCAAGTGAACAGTAACTTTTACAAAATTTTAAAATTTCACTTGGTTAGCAAATTCTAAGCATTGAAAGGCATTAAAGTGGTTCATAATTGGTCTCTAACATAAAATGAAGTAAGCTAAGGAAGGTGTTAAATCATGATTTCAAGAACAGCTGCTGTAGACTCCGAAAACTCAGCACAAGCCATGGAAGATGAAGGAGGATGGTAGTTGGTGCAGAAAAGGGATGGAACGGGTGGAAGATGGATAAAAAATGAGTAGTGAGTGATAGGAGAACCTCAAGAACCCTTGAAGAACCCTAGCAAATGAAAATGGAAGGGTTTATGACTAGTGGTGGTGGCTGATTTCTAAAATCCCCTCAAAAATCGCAATCTGAGGTGTATAACCTGATTCTATCTCTAAGGCATTGTTTTTCGTGACAAACCCTATAATCTAGGTCACAACATAAGAGTAGTTTAGTCGCGACTGGAAAGCTAAAATGCACAACCGCATTTAGTTGAGCCTTTTCTGGAAGTCCTGTGATCTGCTGGACTTTCTTCTACAATTTCCTCAAGCTTGAGTATTCTGGAAATATTTTTCTCTTGACTTTTTTTTTACATGAAAGTCAGTTTAGGCTCTTGTAAAATCTAATTTTGATTTGTAAATGAAACTTAATTAAAATGATGCGCCATTAGATATTTTTGCCTCTACAAAAATGCTTAATGAGAATTTAAACCCATAATTATATATTACTACAATTCACATCAAAACATGCATTTCAATCAATTAATTCCTCTAAAATCATGCAATCAGACATGAATTACTATAGTAAAACTTGGTCAAATCATTGCTTGTGCTTAAAAACCTTTATGCTAACACAAAGTTTGTTGTAAATTGCCATGCCTATTGAAAATATAACGTAAAGACAGAACAATTTGCAAAATACATAGTCATGTGACTATGGGGCAATAAGTTAAAGACACTTTTCATAGTTTTCCCAATAAATATAGTTACCTTGGCCCTAAAAATGATATCAAGGGGAATCTTCAAGCCACTTAGGTAAATATATTCTAGACATTATTAATTGTGAACCGATTTCGATCCTTTACATGTTAATTGTCATTTTTGTTCCCTATTATAAAAAACCTCTTTGGAGAATATATGAGATATCTTTCCCATGTTCCTACACAAAAGAAATCTATCCTAGAAGAGATTAATAATCATGCTTCTCGCTTTGATCGTGTAGGGATTTTTATCCCTCTAAGGTTAAATGTTGCTTTTATTTCCCTATAATGCAATATGCATCTTGAGGAGATGAAGTTTTCAATTTTTCAATAAGGAAATGAATTACCAAAGAAGCATGCACTTAATCCTCATCATAGCATGTCAACATAAGCATCATTAATCATAGTTGATACCATCCAAGAAGCATTAATGGAAGAAAATTCAGTGATTAAAACAAAATGAGGATAGTAAGGGGAAAATGTGAAAAAATTCATTTATTCATTAAATAATCCTTGCATAGATGATCTCTTAGTGAAACATACTTCACCCAACCTTTACCAATTTGTTCGTCTTCTCAGTAACCTTGATAAACAATGACTCTTTGCATATCTGTAATATAAGTATTTTCTATAACTAAAATAAAGGCCAAACAAGTAATAGTATGCTGAAGCAGGGCCCAGAGAACAAAAGAAAAAGAAATGACCAAATTGCCATTTAGGAAATTCAAGGACATATTGGTAAATAAGTGAAAGTTCAAGGGTATTTTGGTCAAAGTTTGACCAAAATATCAAAAAAAAAATTAGGACACCATCAGATAGAGAAAAATTCACTGATTAGCAATTGAGGCTTGGTTTAAGTTAAAATGACCAAAATAACCTTCACGGGAATTTTGAGCCCCACAATGCATGAGAAGTGATCAAGGAACAAGAATATACACTTTCATGCAAAGGAAGTTTGAAAAATCATTTTTTCCTATGTATGAAGGATTTAGTCCAGACCTATACCATAGGGAAGGAATGAGTTTTTGATGATTTTAATGCTTCCATTGGATTTAAAATGCAAAATTTTGTAGGGTAGAAGTGAGAAAATGATTTTGGAGGCATTAGAATCAAGTGCAACAAGTTTGAGGGTTTTAGGACCCTTAATTTTCAAGAAGAGTTTTAAAGAGTTTTGAAATGTTTGAAGTCTTGGTAATGACTTAATATTGATCCCCATTGCATTATATTATATGTAGGAAGTCCAATTACTAAAGGGGAGAATTTGAAAAGCAAGAGGGAAGTGTAAAATCATAGGGCAAAGTTAAGGAAGCAAGGTAGCAAAAGCTACTAACTCTACACTAATGTTAGCATTGATGATTATTTATGATTTGTACTTTATTGTGTGTTAATTAATGATATTTGAATGTGTGATAGTATGCTTTAACATGCCTTAGTTATGTGAAAAATGTTTGAAAACATGAGTATCACATGTTCATGCATCGCTAGCCAAATAATAAATGATGATCATGAATTTGGTGATTGTGTTAATGTTTTTGCTCTGGGGATTTCTATGAAATCTCACCCTCCCAAAATAACCCTTTTTAGGTCCAAGTGCAAATAAGTGCAAGGTAGAGGAGTAAGGGAAGCTCTATATAAATTATGATATGCAATACAACTTAATGTTTTATGTTAAAGTGTTTTGTGGATTTTTGAGACTAATGTAAAGTAAGCATCCACATATTTGCTATATGGATATTTGGATAATATTTTGTGTGTATATGCTAAGTTTGTTAAGGAATTATGTGTAATGGAACCATGTATATCTAGTTAAAAGTTGAACGAGTTAAAAAGGCATAAAAGGGTCCAACCCCATGCCAAGATCTCAACTTTAGGTTGCTGGGAAAAATAACAAATGAAGTCCAAATAAAGTCAAATTTTCTAGATAAATAGTTCATATGGTAAGCTTCAAAACGAGACAAATTCCATTGGATTTAAACATTTGTACGAAAAGTTATGGCCTCCCAAAATTAAGAGAAAAACCTGAAAAATAAAAAATTACCATATGAACAGTGTAAATTTGCGTATTAAACTGTATTAAGTGGGCAAGAACTTGGATAAATTGGTATTTTTCCCTATAGAGAATTTCATAAGCTTTATTTAGAGAATTGAACAACTCAATTTTTATTTTTTTAGAATTATTTATGAATTTTTAAAGTTGGCCCAAAAATCTGTATTTTTACCAAATGAATAGTGACTTTTGGCTAACTTTAGAATTTCATTTTTTTTTTGTTCCATTTCAAGTTTGGTAAGCATTAGAGAGGTTCAATATTAGTCTCTAATGAAGTTAAAGAGGTGACAAATGAGGTGTCACAACATCTCATTTAAATGTTTGCTCCTTATTCCTAATGTGAGGCAAAATTTTCTATCTTTTTTCACTTTTAGAGTATTCTAGTTTGGAGGAAACTATAAAGTATCTCAAATTTGTTTGTAAGTTACATGTGTGGAGGTGACATGAAACTCCTTAAGCTCTTACTCCAACAGATGAATAATCATAATATTGAGATGCTTAGTTTTGAAAATGATGTGATCTCACCATAATGAGGCCAATTAAAGGGTAAATTGTTTAACTTTCATGCAATGCCATTGATGATTACATAAACTATGTGATAATTTAAGCCTATTGCTTTTCTTTTCATGTGTGTACCACTTATTCCTTTCCCAATCCGTAACTTGGCATGTATCTTGTTTGAGATTAAATTTTATAGCAATTTGCTTGATGAAGAGATGATCAAGGCATTCATTTTTCATCCTCAATAAAACCAAGGCCAAAAAGCCATCCTTCATCAACATGTGTAATAACCGTATTTTTGGTATTAGAAATAAAAGGCTAAACTAGTAATTAAATGTTAGTTAAGAGCCATATTAAGCAATAGAAATCATAAGGAATGGTGCAGGTGCATGTTAGACAAGTGAGGGTAAAATGGTAATTATGAGGAAGTTCGTAGAAATAGGGGCATTTTGGTAATTTTGGGCAAAGTATTAGGAAATTGCCCAAAGACATAGAAATGAAAAGAATAATTCCCCAAAACATATGTCAAGTGGAATTGAGGATAAAGAAGAAAAAATAACATCAAAATGAATTTTAAATAATTATTCAATATTTGGATGATTAAGGGATGTTTAGCCAAATATAATTATTAAATATACTAAGAGGCCTCAAATAATATTACGTAAACGTATTCGATCTTCCTTCTCCTCGTAATGATGTTTTCCGAAGACACAATATGCAATTACAAACCCAAGATTAAATTCCTCGAAAGGGAGGTGAAATTCCTCACAAGGCAAGTGTTTCACTCTCTATTAACAAGGGTTATTTGTCTCAAAGCTATCTAGTCTAGGCTTCACTATAAGCTTGGAACCATCCTACATCTCCACAACTAAAATGCAATAAGGTCTTGTCACTGGCAAAAAAAAAAACAAGGTCTTGTGAATCAAATGATCTTCATGATGGTTGTATTGTTGGAAAGGCTCAATGATGGAATGGAATTAAATGTCAATTATTAACGAACACAAACATGCAGTCTTGTCCCACTATGATACTCACTGTCAAGAGCTCAAAGAATCAAGTACCAAATTAGTTCCAGCTTTCAAACACCAAACATACATATACCAAGCAATATGGGTGTTTGTCATTTGAATACCCTTTTATTCCTCTATATATATATATTTCCTGTATGATGTTTCTCTTTTTTTCCTTTCTGTTTTTTTTTTCATGTAATTCTTTCTTTTCTCTTTTTTTTTCCTGGCTTGTAATCTTTTCTGTCCATCACCATTTTGTTTTTTAAATATCAACAACTAAATGGTCTAGACAATCTTGTCCAGATTTCCAGCAAGAACCCTCGTTTGCTATCAACAAAGATATACTCAATACACAGCTATATCTATCAAAGGCTTCATTAATTCCTAACATATCTCAAGCGAGTATTTGGTAGTTCAAAATGTTTGAAGCCCTCCTAATAGCTAAGCATGCAGAGTTCATTAATTAAGATTGGAATTTTACAAAATAAATGAAGGGTTTGAGGGGTTAAGCAAAGGATTTAGGGTGTACGGGTTCTTGTTTGGTCAAAAGAGTTTTGAAAGAAATGCCTTTATTATGTTCACAATTCCAAAAGCCGCAATGTGGTCTTGAATTAAGGATTGAGACAAGTTATAGGAAGTTACTAAACGAGATGACCTCACAATTTTAAGAATATGTTTTAGCCCAAATCCACAACTGGTTTACTCGCTTCATCCTTACTCACCAAGACTAATTGCATTGAGATTTAAGCATGGAATTGCCTAGGCTTAGTGGTAACTTCAATGAAATGTATTTAAGATTCATTCTAGTTCCATAACAGCCAAGCATTTAATAGTCCAAGATCAAAGTGCAAATGGCAGAAAAAAATTATCAAAACAGTGCAAAAACATTTTTTTAAGGAACAACCAAAGAGAACAAGATAGCCTCACATTACTCTACACACTTATTCATTTTATTGTCCTCAGTACAACCAAAAAGAGCAACGATTCAAAGTTTGGCATGAAATTCATGTGAAAGAGCGCCAATTATTTATTTTTGTTTTTTTTCCCTTTTCTATCTTCCTTCCCCACATTTATCTCAAAATAGACTACTAGTAGATATGATCATAAACAAACTAGCATGAGGGATAAATGAGGGAAAGAGGCAACCTAAATTCAAGGAAATCAAGAAGGCTTTAAACTATCATGATATAATTTCAGCTAGTGTCCATTAACCTTCATTGTCTTGCCACTGTCTTCATCCACAAGCTCAATTATGTCAAAATCATGTACCTTAGTGACTATATATGGACCAACCCATCTTGTCCGAATTTTCCTCTTCTAAACTTGAATCTGGCTAAAAATAAAAGCATTCGGTCACACACATTTACATATATTATTAATTAATTTTAAAAATTTATAATCCATACCTTAAGCACAAACTTCCATCCCCCAGGGTGGCTAATGAGGTTTCTTATCAAATGCACAAGTGCTGAAACAGTATGACCATATCATCGTTCACCTCCATCAGTAGATATCCATACAAAATGGTAGAATTTTTCATGCCAAGGCTCAACCCATACAAATTGACAAGTAGTAATGTGAGAGACTATGTTGAATAGAGAGAATTAATCGAACAATAAAGAATGGATGTTGTATACCATAGAGTAAGTGTCATGGACCAATTTAATTCTTTGGATGTTGTATACGGATTGACCATAGCCTTGGATGCTAAAACAATATGTGTGTGTGAGCTAAGAATCAAGAATTTAATAGAAATATACTTGAAGATTTTCAAATAATCAAAGCAAGCTTTATGCACACTTCATTAAGTTTACAAGCAGATGTTGAAGAGAGCCTTAATTATCCCAAAGCTTGTCTTGCTTGTTTATGAGGAAGCGCTCCAAAGTGTATTTGTATCATTCAAATACCAAATGCTCATATTCAAATACCAAATCCTGATCCACTTGACCAAAATCGTGAACCACATTGGGAATATTTTGACATTGCAAGGGATGTCTAATATCATGCTCTACATGTAGGTCTTCATAAAAAATCCCTTGCCCTGGCAAATTATCCTCCATATGCTTTTATTGCAAACTTTTATCTATACAATTTCCCCAAACAGACATCTATATCAACATTAAAATTTTAAGTGAAAATTTTTTAAGTTTAAATTTTCAACTATCATCCAAATATTATTCTGTTCATATGAGGAAGGCATTTTCAATGAAAAAAATATTGATTAATCAACATTTCTATTTAATATTTTCATTAAAAATCTTGAATGAAAACCCTAAAGTTTATCCATATTAACTAATCAATATTTCTTCAGAATTTTCATTGAAAATGTCTTCCTCAGATGAACAGAATGTTATTTGAATAACAGTTGAAAATTTAAATCTAAAAAATTTCATTAAAAATGTTAATATAAATACATATGTTTGTTTGGAGTAACTCCATAGAGAAAAAGTTTGCATCAAAAGGATTTGGAGAAACAATTTGGCTAAGCAAGGGATTTCTTATAAAGCCACACATATAGAGCGTGAGATTAGACATATCATGCTATGTCAAAATATTTCCAATGCAATTCACTATTTTGGTCAACTGGATCACGATAAACATAAGCATTTAGTACTCAAACGATACAAACACACCTTGGAGCTTTTCTTATAAAGAAGCAAGACAAGATTTAGGATGATCAAGGCTCTCCTCAACCTTTACTTATGAATTTAATGAGGTATGTATGGAGTTTGCTCTAATTATTTGAAAATCTTCAAGTATATTCTTAATTGACACACACATACACATATTGTTTTGGTACCTAGGGGTATGGTTCAAGCCATATATGACATCCAGCGAATTGGATTGATCAATGGCAATACTACTCCATGGAATACCATGGTGAAAAAATCCTTGGAAATTAATTAACCGTAACAAAAGATATACGGCAAAAATTTTCAATTTTTCAAAATAAAAACAGCTTGCTCCAGGAAGTGATAATCTTGCTCCAGCATTCAAGTATTGATTAGAAGAAGCCTTCAAGATGGATGGGTGGACAAATTTAATCTGGGGTGTGTAATGGAGTATTATGTCATCAGACAAGACCCTTATGAGGAGGAGGAAGATCGGACATGTTTATGAAATACTGCAAATGGTAACATGAAGTACGAAACCAATCTAACTAACCATCATCTCATGGTATGGAAAAATTATAGATACGTGTTTTTTGTCTTTGTGTGATTTAATTTTCTAGTTATAGATTTATTAAATGAATTTTTATTTATTTATAAGCTTTTTACTAAATAAAACACTATATTTTATAATTTCTAAATTAAGCATAAACCAATTAATTTCCAACCTTTTATTTTGGGATGTTAAGAGAAAAGGGACTCTTTCGATAAGCTAGCTACTATTTACAAGGTCATAAGAGGTGTCAAGATCATTTGGACAATGATGAAACTGCACCAATCTTTGATGATGTCACAAGCTGGCATAAAAAAATCAACTAGTTTGTATGGATATCTAGTGATGGAGGTCAATGAGGATATGGCCATGACGTTTCAGCACTTGTGCATTTGGTAAGAAACCACACTAGGCAAGATGGGAGATGGAAGTTTGTGCCTAAGGTGTGGAATACATTTTTAAATTAATTAATATTATATGTGAATGTGTGTGAATATAAATCTATATCTAATACTTTTTTTCTTTATTAATTTTTCAGAGAGTATCGATACATTGGTTGATGGCAAATGCAAGTTTCATTTCTGGTTTAAGTAGTTCTTGGACCTTCTTCATTTTTGTAGAACGAATAAAGTTGAGAAATCAAACGAGAAGGAGGAAGTTTCATCAATTTAAATCCATGTAAGTACAATAATAAATGTTTCTTCAATTATTGAGGTTGCATGTGTGATCTTCTCCATTTTTGGAATTTGTATGTGTGAGAGTGTCACTGTTCTGATTAGCTAGGTTCATTTATGAGAAAAAGGTACCAATTAGATGAACAATAAGTGATGAGAAGATTTGTGCCCAAAATGTTCTTGTATGATTTGCTCCTTCTTCCTTGCTGTTGAAACCGAATATGTGGCTTGTGTTTTGAGTGATTGCTTGTTGATTTGTGGCTTGATGAACCAGGTATTGGTTCTACTAGAAAAGTGAAATAGGGTATTCAAATTTAGGTGAAAAGCATTTTTGTTGGTGGTTACCAAAGTAAAAGGCTTGTGCTTTAGACTCATAAGACTTACTCCAAGGTATATGTGTGGGTGTGTGTGTTTTTGAGTTTTTGTGTGATGAAATTTTGAGACTAAAGTGTTGTGGGATGCATCAACCAACATTCTTGAAGCTGGAAGCTTTTATATTCAAAAGAGGAACTGTTTGGAGTGGATAAAATGATTCTTTGAAGCTGGAAGCTTCTATACTCAAAACAGGAACCATTTGGAGTGGTTAAAAGGATTATTTGAAGCTGGAAAATAATTTCAGAATAAAGGAGGAAGTTATAGGCCGGCAAAATTTGAGTTGTGGATGTTTGAAACTCATTTTCTGAATGGGAGAATGAAGAAAAGTTATTATGATGTTTAGTTGTGATTTGTTTGCAATTGAACTTTTCTAGACAGCTGACTTTGAGTGATGATGAATGATGATGGTGATATTGAATTATGATAATAATGATGATGACGATGATGGGGGTGGTGTGATACGAAGCATATGGTGCCCCAGATAATTCGGTATGTCATTGAGCAAATATATTGCATGAAAATTACAATGATGATGGTTGTATGGATGGAATCTTAATGAGGATGATGACCATGATAATGGTAGCAGTGATGTGACACTAAGCCTAAGATGCCCCCATATAATGCAAATAGGGATGATCGTAGTGGTGAAAAAATATCCTAATAAAGATGATGAGATTGAAATGAATACGGTGGAGGTGGTGGTGGTGAAGAGCAACCCACTTGGTACTGTTGCCCTCTCTTTGGCCTTACTTCCAACAAAAACCTCCTTACTCACTGGTTTATGCAAGTGTCTTTAGATCTACATTAGGACCTAAAGGAAAACCCTAATCATGACTCACATGCTGGTACACTTGGAACTACACCAATTGAGTAGAAGAGTGCATCACTACAATTGTTTATCAAACTTATGGATTGAGAAGCTAGCAAAATGTTAGGGCTTGATCTAGAGAATGCAAGAATTCTCTAGAATGACCTTGTACATACAAGAGTACTCTAGGTTATTCTAGAGTTCTCCATAGTTTTCTACACTTTTTTTCACATGTGTTAATATCTAGATATTTTAGAAGATTATTCTAGATGACGAATGTAAGCTATTAGATTGAACTAATCTCTACCATCCATTGAGGAGGTGGAGTAATATAAATACCACTCAAGGATTTATTTGTAAGCATCAAGCAATTCTTCAAGCAATGTAGAGAAGCATTCTCCTACTCCTTCTCTCTCTAATTTCTCTCTCTATTCTTGTACTTCTTACTAGTGAGCTTGTCTAGGATACTTGGATAAAATGCTGACTTAGTTCGAGTTTGGGTGAAAGATCGAGCTAAGTGCCGCACGGTTATTGTAGGATACAAACAACTCCGTGACAAAAAACTCATTTTGAGCCAATAAAGCATGACCTAATCAGAACGAAAGCTTATTTGAATTTGGTTGAGAAAATTCATTTCAAATTTGCCCTAATTTCTAAAATGGCTCGCAATACATGACAAGCAAAGATGAAGGTTGGCTGATGTCAAGCCTAGTAACATTGGCCTCATAGTTGTCAAAAGTTGCCCCAATTCATTTATAATTTAATCAATTATCATTTTGCTATGTGCAAAGTTAAGTTTGAGGACTAAATCAAATTTTCAATATTCAGCACTCCTTTTGTGCCCTATCTTATTACTTTTCCTGACACAAGTTGCTTAACGTGATAGCATTTTTGGTCTATCTTCATCTTTAATACTTGCATAGTCAAAAAGTCATTTTGTTTACTTCATCTATTAAATACCAATGTTGTCCTAAAGAGAATATGTGCAACGATGAGATTGGGAAAATTCCCAAATTTTAATTGTTTTCTTTTATTTGAAAGCCAATTACAGGGAAAGAGATGCTCCCTATATGAAGTGTTAGGACAGGAAAACACTCAAGTTTACATTGAAGCAGCAAAGGTTTGAAATGGAAGCAATATTTAAATTCCACCACTTGAGAAAAAACCTCTAAAAAAAAGTCCAAGTTATTGGCATAGATGATTAGGAAATATATCAATGTATCTTTATTCAAATCATGCCACACCTCTCAAATTGGGTAGTATCATGGTAACAAGTATAACAAGAGTGCAATGCCCCCACGATTTTACTCCTAGAGATAGTGTTTGCTCTATAAATATTTGATACGTATTTAATTTATTTTAATTGTTTTTGGCTTTAAATCTAATTATCAGGATATAAAAAGTAATTTCCCCACAAAGTATAGTCATATTCTCTTTTATTTTGTAGGGCTAGGAAAAGAAAGAGAGGAGAGAAAGAACAAACAAATAGAATCAGGAGAAAGGGAAAAAAATGAAAAGATTGAGCTAACGGGCAAGCATTTGTATGAGGTATTTCCTCTTAGACCTAACTTTTTTTTTTTTTTGCATATTTTCTTGTATCTTTCATCAATTATCATTCCTCTATTTCTATCCAAAAAATTTATCATTCCTCTATAATTCTTTGAGGATGACACTATGAATTTAGCGAAAACATTTTAGTCAAAACAACGACTTCACCTAAGACATTTTGGTCAAACAAACATTGAAAAGGTCTTTCAGCTATGCCGGTGATTATCCTTCACTCAATAATTAACTGGCTATACAATTGGCACATTTCTCAGATTCATTGAGAAACTAATGAACAAGATTATCTCAGTAAAACGAGAAAATAATTTTAATGACAGGATGTATGAAATAAGTCAGAATTCCATGTAGGAGTTTAATGATTAGTTAAGGTAATTAAATTCGTTACAGTTGGCAAAAAAATAATAAATCATTTATCTATGTTTTTAAATTTTACATTTTAATATTAATTTTTTTATTTAACTCATTCAAATTATAATAGATATATCTATTATCTTATAAATTTATGTAAAATACAAAATGAAAATAAATAAATTGAAAATGGAGTAAAGTTTTATTTATCAATTTTGTATTATTTAAATTATTAAAATTTAATGATGAAATAAAAGAAGTGCATTAATATCAAATCTTCAACAAGATTTATTTAATTGTTTAAATAAAGAAGTTAATAATAATCAAACATAGTTTTAAAGAATAGATGCAGCCTCTAAAAAATAATGTAAAATCAAACGATATTTTTTTCTACACAAAATCACAGTTTTCCTCTGCATGACTTACTTTCCAAACGTTTGGAGTTTGAGATATCAAAGAGGGTTACCTGACCGACGAATCCTTCGATATTGGAGAGCTTGCGTACGCCGTCGCCAACTGGCCGCAGAGAGAGCGCCTGATCTGCTTGCTGTGAGGATAATTAATCTGAGGGTTTGAGGGGGGGAGAGAGAGACATCCTGAATGAGGACCCAAAGTCTCATCTCACCCAAAAAATAAAAACATCACTTTGTGCCTCAAATACTTTTTACCATTTTCCCTCGGAGGGTTCTTCCGAGAAAAACCAAACTTAAAAGAAAGAAATATCAGCTCCTTGATAAAAAAAAAACACGAAACTTCATAAGTGTGTGTTTGGGGGATGATACACGAAACTTTATAAAGAAAATGACCATGTAGCTCAAAATGGAAAATCTTAAATATGAATAAGAAAGAAACTACAGAGACGAAGAAAATGTGAAATCATAAAGATGAATCTTGAGGTTGACTTGAAACATTTTATTTAAATAGTCAAAACTCTTTTCATCATCACCCTTTCCATTAGGACCAACGCTTGTTGTGCGATGCGACAGTAATGGAAGTGGGTTAAAAATCTGTTTGGTATATACATGATGTATTTTTTTTAATTAATATGTTAAATTATAATCTTAAAAGAGTTGACTTAGAAAACCCCCATCCATCCGGCACCATGACAGCCATCAGCCACTAGCCACCACAGAAACATTGGCCACCGTAGAAACAACCATTACATCCTTTGTTTGTTTGTTTGTTACAAGAAGCATCCAACAACAAAGAAATCTAAGACTATTGACCCCCGAAGATAGAGGAGATTAACTAAAGTCCGTCGAAATAAACAAGTAAAAATTCTGATTCTCCACTGTCAATTCTCAACCTCAAGTTTCATCGTAACAGAAGGAGCATGAGAAGAAGAGAGATAGAGATGACCAAGAAAAGAGACAAAAACAACCAACCAGCCAACGGCAAAAAAGTGTTTCTATAAGAGATAATGCTATAAGAAGCTCAAGTTCCATGTGGTTGGATACAAATACAGATCAAAACGGTTATACTCATGCAAGAACATTGTGAGAATTAACGTTTTGAACTTGCCTTCCTCTCTGTAGTTTCTTTCTTATTCGGGTCAACCTTACGTATACCATGAGCCAGGAACCACCATGCACTCATATTTTCGGCAAACTAGAGAGTTTCTTTCTCATTTTCTTTCTTATTCAAATCGTAAACACGTTATTTTCTGCAAACTTTGAAACCCACTGACCGCTGAATTCAAACTAGAGAGATGTTATAAAGATGAAATGTGAAATCATACCAGACGGGTGTCCTCCAGTGCCGGTACAGGTAATCCATAGACTGTTCATTCATGATTAAGTGTCAGAAAACATAAATCAAGCATTAATCTTTATAAAGTCGAAATCCAGAAACCAAATATAAGTTGCCAAGCTACTTGGTGGCGAATGAAAGGGATTGGAGAAGGGTACCGTGGAGCGTTTTGAAGGACAGTGAAGACGACGAGGCGTCTGCGACTGCGAGGGAAGCTTCAGGAGGCTGGAAGCTCGACTGAG
>QFDD01003774.1:0-16635 GCA_006871305.1 Vachellia collinsii
GAGGCAAGTTTAAAGAAATCAACTAATTTTCTTGGCTTGGCTAATGTAGGTAAATTTGTCTCGCAAAAAGGAACGGAGGAAATACAATAGATATTAACAGAAGGTAGGAACTTACTCCACCGTTTCTCAAAATTTGTGATATTATTTCAATATATTCAACTATATTATGAGCAGTGTCAATAAAGAAGCAGGTCACAACTGCATCCCAAGCACCTGTACAGAAAATGAAAGAGTCATAAGGAATTGAAAATTATATGGCAATGTCTTCCATTTTGGTATTGATATGAATTAGAACTATACTCTCAGGTTCAATTTATGTATAAGATCTACAGAAATTTGGATTTGTATCTCCAAACAACAGAGCTGTTTTCCTTGTATTTAAGATCACACCTCTAACAACTAGTAAGAAAGCTGGTTTTAAAATATTAAATTTACTGACAGAATTCAAAGAAAATACAGTCGATTGAGTTCCCCATAGAAATTTAAATGGCAAGAATCTTTGACTTCCAGTAGTTTCGTTTCTTCTCATGGGACAATGCATTAGAAGTTAATGTCAGTTCTTCAGCCCTAGCATAAGCCTAACAAATATAAGTATTAACAGAGGTCTAGAAATCCAACAGTGAAGATACATATTCTGTATTATGAGGCATTCACCACAAAATGGCAGCTGGCACATTATTGACTACTCCTGAAGATACAAGTTCAATGAAGATTACATAAGAAATATTGCTGTGCCTATGTTCCGGTTCCTTTGAAATGAAGTCAACAATGAAAACTAAAAAGAGAGTTTTGAACAGCCCTGATATTGGCGTTCTATCTCTTGAGAACAGAGTTAAGATTGTTTAGCTTGCTATACAATCGATGCGGGAACTAAGGTTTACCTATATGGAGAAAGGAAATAACTGTTTATAAAAAAGGGGATAAACTAACAATTCTAATTTAAACACTAAAAAGGAGAGCGGGATGCCTGCATGGTAGAGGATACCCAAATCTCAAGGTTCTATCACATTCACATAAACTCTTTTGAGTAATGCTGTCTATCCTACCTATTTGGCTTGGATCACTGTAGACTTCAACAAAGTCACCACCACACATGGAAAAGCCTTCGGTAATTCCTGCACTGCTCCCAGTTGATATGGAAAAAATGCAATCAAGAAGGTTACAATTAAAATAATAAAACAGAAAATGTACTTATATTGTGGTACTTGTACAAGGAAACAATGTCTTCATTTTCATCATGTGACCATGGGAATGCACGATTTGGAACAGATTTTGCATTTCAAAGTTAAAAACAGATGATGAGTAACTAAACGCTGTAATTTTAGTATTATTATAGTCAAGGCATTTCTCTTGTGTTTGATATCACACCAACAAACACATTTAATAAAAGGTTAAAAGGCAAATTTGCCCTGAAAGTATCCAGCGAGTTGCATCTGGTGTCTGGAAGTTTTTTTAGGGGCAATGTCACCCTGAAAGTGACAAAAACAGTACAATGTTACCCTACCATTAGGGTGACACAAACGCTGTATGCCACATCAGACGCCATGTCACATCATGAGCCACATCATCATCATAAAGAAAGGGTTGAAGAGCAAATCTGCCCTGGAAGTATCCAACGAAGGGCAATTTTGCCCTGGAAGTGACAAAAACAGTGCAATGTTACCCTACCGTTAGGGTGACACAAACTGCCATCTACCACATAAGATTCCGTGCCATATGGTGTACATGTAGGATTTTTTCTAGCTTCTCTTTCACTTCCAAAAAAAAACTGTCTCCATTGTTCACTATCACTCCGTCATTCTTTTTCACTATCTCCACTGTTCACTATCACTCCCCAGACATATCGTCTCCTTCTTCAACTCCTTCTCTTGTCACTGTTCTGTCATCCTCCTTTAATGACAGAAAACAGGGAGGGAGGGGGGATATTCAGGCATTTCCCTATCAATGAAGGCATAGTGAGTGGTGTCGAGTGAGTGGCTTCATCCAGTGAGGGCTGAAATAGTTTTTTTTTTTTTCAATGGAGGCTCAGTGAGTTTATGATGTGATAGGGGGGTCTTAAGTGGCAGACGGTGGTTTGTGTCACCCTAATGGTAGGGTGACATTGCACTGTTTTTGTTACTTTCAGGGCGACATTACTCCTAAAAAAACTTCTGTACACCAGATGTAACTCGCTGGATACTTCCAAGACAGATTTGCCCTTGAAGCCTTTTTTTTATGATGATGGCATGGCTGATGATGTGGCACAGGGTCTGATGTAGCAGATGGTGTTTGTGTCACCCTATCGGTAGGGTGACATTGCATAGTTTTTGTCACTTCTAGGGTGACATTGCTCCTAAAAAAACTTCCGGACACCAAATGCAATTTACCGGATACTTCCAAGGCAAATTTGCCCTTTAAGCCTTTAATAAATAAACAATATTCAGAGAAAGTAAACAACTCTAGTGGCAAACAAAATCTATTCAAGTGGCCTGCGTTCTGCAATACAGCCCCTAAAGGAATGCACGTAATAAAATTTTATCAAACCCAACCAATATTAGGAAAACCAGTGTGACTTGTAAAAGAGACCTAACTTAGTCATTACAAAATCAACCATGTTAAAAAATGTTCTTCATTTGAAACATATGATTCCCTGTTAAGCATTTTAGTTCAAAGGCATAATTTTAAAAATAATTTTTCTCACTCAGCATATAGCACATTAATTATAAATTAAGACTAATAAATTATTATTTTTATATATTTATGATGCCATTTGGTGGAAAAATTATGGGCCTCCATCTAATTGAACAAGTTGATCCAATTGTCTATTCTCGACACCTTCTCCAAGTCAATGTCTGGGTTGAATTTCAAAACTTTGCTCTCTTGTTCTTGAGAAAGAAATTAGATTTTCACACAAAAAAAAAGTCATTTCTTTTCTAGAACAAAGAAACAAGGACACAATTCACTGTTCAGATCCAACTTGAAAAATTTTAGAATAGAAAGCTATACTGCTTACAAGAAAATGACTCACCCATCAAAATAAATTTTTATTATGGATGTGAACCGAAACAATGATAACTAAAGCCATTGATTCGATTTATAAAGAAAGATTAATGACTAGTTTGTGTACTCAAGAGTCGGGACACAGAGCATTACAAAAGAAACGTTTCAGCAAGGTAATGTGTTGTAATTAGAGAAAAATTGTTTTTCATTCGTATGAAAGCTAGGATAGATACCAAACACACACACACACAGAGATACAAGCTAATAAATGAGCCTAATGAATGCCAATAATTCTACAATAAAAAAAAGATATTTCCACACCCTCCCTCAAGTTGGATAGATATTAATCATATTCAACTTGCTTATACATTCATCGACTTAATTGTCAGCAACATTAAACCTCATATGGTGGGGAGAATCTTTATACACGTGAAATAAAGCAGTACTGAAACTTACATTGCTTTTAAAAAAGGAGAAAATAGGATGGCCCACATTACAGACCAATATCAGTACCTGGCAGGGTGAATATCCGGAATTGAAACAGGACGAAGTTGATCACTATCTGACAAAGAATTACAGTTACTGTGTATCCAAGGATATATTGTCCATTCGCCAGCAATTTGAGCGCTTATATGATACATCAACAGAAAAATTAGACAAAAAATAGCATCATAACATAATTCATTTATAGTGAACTAACATTCTAACATGAAATAAATATTTATAACACAGATGAACAAGCAAAGTGAAAGTTCAATATCCGTACTGGTTAAGAATAAAACTGGAGCATATCATCATGTAGTACGAAAATTCATTTCCCTGGCTGATAAATCCTGCACCAAGGCATGAAATAACAGATATAGAAAAAGCATATAAAATAAATCCCACAAGATCCTAGTGATAGAAAGTTACACACACACCTAAGCATGAAATCTCCAGAGCCAGCCGACCTAGTCCAGCACCAGGAACTAAACAGGCAGGTGGGCTGCTTGAAAATTTTCATGATTTTAGTGAGCTACACATTATTCAAACAAACTTCAAATTGGACAAGAACTTTCTACAGAAGATAAGAGCTTTAGAGAGAAATATTATTGGTATACCTCTCTTTACTGCGATTAGGAAACAACGCATTGAGTTCTTCAAGTACAGGCTTGTAACACTGATCACGTTCCTTTTGACCCTGCATAATACCAAATGCAGAAGATTAAATGGAACTATATATCAAGTTTTCCATTCAATAATTACAATTCAGATTCAAAAAACAAATAAGCAGTACCTCTGCTGCCCAATCTCTAACTATATTCCTTATTATACAACGCACCTGGAGTCAAGGCAATATCAAAATAGATAAAAGAGGAAAACAATATGGAAATTTTATCTTTAAAGATCAACAGATAAAAGGGAAATAAGTGTCCAATAGCTAGGCATAAAAAGGAAGCAAATATAAAGAATAATACTTTTAGAGAGAGCAAGGCGGAAGAAAATGGATCAGATCAAATAATTACTGAGGATCATGGCAGATATAGAGATTCTCCAAATCCAGACGTTCCCAATTAATTCTAACAGGATTCTCGCCATTACAATACAACTAGAAAAGTATGGAATTAAAATTCCAACTATCCTGTCCAAAGAGCCTCAAGTTGCTATTTTTATATGAAATGTAAAATGACATAATTTCATGACTCAGTATCCTCTTCACCAACCATGGAAATAAGTGCAGAGACATCTCAGTAATAAAACTCACAGAATCAGTGCTAAGTGACATCTGAAGAAACATCTAAATTCAGAGAGAGAGAGAAGGAGTAAAAGGATATACCTTATCTACATCAACAAAAGGAACATTCAATTGAAAAGATGGGTCCAACCATTCTTGTCGCAACGAGGATACCTGGAACATGCCAAGAAAAAACTTATTCATTCATATATCCAAATAATTTTGCTACAATTGAAATAGAAAACATTCAGAATTCAAATAAAAAATTGCAGTTAAGTTTAAACTTGAAAAAGAAGTGTCAAATAATGGGTAAACACTTTGCAGTTTGTGTATAAAAAAGATCAAAGCATAGGATCATGTTCACTCCAGAATTCCCTACTTTTGTTTTTTTCTTTTTAAAACATGTAAGAAAAATAACAAACATATGATAGAACAACCTGCAAGTGATGGGTTACAGAATGGTAGTCATGGGAAGAGTACACAACCATAAATACACATATATATATATATATGCACAACTTATGATTGCCAACCAATTAGTTTCATCGTACTATCCCTTAATATATATACAGACAAAACTTAATCCAGGTTGTTTATATCATTAGGTCAAGTTCACCAATCACATTGGTTATTTTGCTATAGTTGTTAAAATGTATGTGCACACTTGTAAATTTTTGTCTAAGCTCTTATAATGTAAATTAGGATTTATAAATTTTCATATTGACACTTGTTGCTTATATCATTAGGTCAAGTTCTCCAATCATACCAGTTACTTTGCTATAGTTGTTAAAATTTATATGCACACTTGTAAATTTTTGTATAAGCTCTTATAATGTAAATTAGGATTTATAAATTTTCATATTGACACTTGTTATTTTGTTATTCTTAGCTGTTAAAATGTGTATGTACACTACTAAATTCACCTCCGAACTTGACCTAATGGATAAAAGCAACTTGACCTACATTTTGTCCTGTATACACATATATTTTAGAGGAACTTGCATCAGATATGTCATCTTTCCAGCTTAGGCTCCTAGCAGATATCCACCAGGTTCAGAACAGAAGAGAGGACTTTCCCCCCAGCTGAATGACAATATCTCTAGAACATAACAGCCTTTTGATATCAAATACACAAGAAACTAGAAGAAAAGCAATTATATTTATTACATTTCATTCACATCTTCTATTGCAATTCATTCCTTATTTATAGAACATAGCAGAATCTGATCATTTAACTATTTCAACTAAACAATAAACTGTGATCACAAAATGTTCCATCTATCACTTTTAAAGTGTCCTAGAGAAAGAGATATCATCAACAATTTAAGTTTTGCCTTTATCCAGTTACTTGAACACGTATCACTTGCAATTGATATAAGAACCATAAAATCATCAATATTAATTCACCATTAAGGAACCAGCAAAATATAGACCTACTAAAACTTCATTAAATTTAAATTGGCAACTAAAACTTCAAGATGTTAGAGAAAACAGTAATTACATTTCCATTGGAATCATTTCCACCATATTCGTCTATCTCTTTGATATGTACTGAACGTGGAGACTGGCTCCCAGTACTTAACTGATGGTGACCCTCAACATCCACCTCCTGTTGTTATCTACAGAGTTAAATTTCTAAATGGAAAAAAAAAACAACAAATGAACCAACCAAACATCACAACTATTATTTATTGAATCAATAATAGGTCCTAAATGTTCCAGAAACCTCATTAACATGGACTGGTACCGATAATCTAGATGTATCAATGCAGCATTCCACATGATCCTGTCGATCATTTGCTGGAGAACATATTTCTGTTCTTGAGGTTGACTCACACACGCAAGCCTTATCACCTTTCGTGGCATGACCTTGGCCATGTCCAGAGTCCAGGTCTTCATCAATATCAATACCCTGGCTCATATCTAGTGGAGGTTCAAATGCCTGCAAAAGTTTGCTACATTGATATCAAAAGAACATAAAAAATAATAAAGGATTTCACCACAATAAAAAGTTAGCTCTGACCTGAAGCATGTTGAATATGAAATAAGAATTTACGGAGATACACCTGTGGTCATGTTATAACTAGATTATGTTAGTTAAAATTTACAATTTACATTAACCACTAGAAATGCACTTACATCACTCCAATCTAATTTGAGCTCTGTTTAAAAGGTAATAAACAATTAAAATTCCAGCAGTTGCTAGAAGTTTGACTTAAATCCCATGGTCGTTGCAAGCATGTTTGTCCAAAGTCTCGCTTATCTCTTAAAGATTAAAACATTGTCTTTCACAATGGTTTTATTCTGATTGTTCACTTTTAAAAGATTCTTGTTTCCACAAGTTTTAACTGCCATAGGCATATAGAATCATCCCAACCTAGTAATCAATAATAACAATAAGCCTTTCCTAGTACAAGTATGGGAGCTAAAAAGCATGCCCAAACAGAAAGCTAATCAGTAATTCTACATCTTCATCATACCAACCATGCAGAAGACAATCATAATTCAGGTTCATTCAGCTTATCAATAATTCCAAGCATGAAGATTTATTTCAGCAACAAATTTATAACTTTATTTTCTCCCTGTTCCCTTAATAGAAGAAAGTGCCACTGGACCCAAGGGACATTGGCATCTACTCTAAAACACCTCAGGAAATTCTTTAAAAGAAAAATTAAGACAGATTAACAAAGAATATACATAAGAGAAGGCAAAGTAAATTTACCGGCGCAGTCTTTGAATCTTTAGAGGATAATGGGATAATAAAGCCTAAAAAGCATAAATAAGAAAGTTAGGTGCAAAACGTAACATTAGAATAAACCAAAAAAAAAACACAAGAAAAGGTTGGAAGGGCTAAAGGCAGAAGAAAAATGTCTTTGAGATCTCATGCAATACTGTCATTTTGGAACCCTTCAGTTGCCCATCAAATAAGGATGATGAAAGCAATATTGTAGATTATAAAGAGCAGATGTAAGTAATTTAGGATGGGAAGCCCATAATGATTTAGAACAATAATTACACCTTAAGCCTTATGAAGAAAATTATCACCATCACATGATTTCAACCAACTAACTTGTGTACTTGAAGACCGCTCAAAAGCTTCCTCAGTTAACAGATTTTAAAGTAATGTTATTGGTCCTAGCTAATGCTCCAAGATGGATCATTTTCCTCTCATTGCTTCCACATTTTAAAACTCAAGGTCAATTTTTCTCCAAATAAGCAAGAATAATGAGAATCGGAAGAGGAAAAAAAAAATGTATTAGTTGTAAATTCAGGTTCACAGATAAAGATAAAATTAATATTTTATAAGGATTTGCATTACAAAATAACATTTTATATTGCTTTTGTTTTACTTTGAATGTTGTCAACCTAATATGATCCTCATCGTTTATATTATTTTTTGTGTAGGGATTAGCATCAAATATTATCCTTTTATTTTATATTAGCAGTTATCATATGAGCTATCTGCAAAAGCCATTAATTGTACTAGGCTACTAGGGTTAACTTAGCTATTAATTTGATAAAAGCGATTTCAGATTATCAACAGTTTCCTTCTCCCCCTTTATTTCTTCTGTATCTCACTCTTTCTTCTTCATTCACCCTCTTTCTCTATACTCTTGCTACAGTTGTACAACAAACCTTATGCGCGGGTGGAAGTTTCCTGAAAGATCTTTCGTATCTTCTGACATCCTCTTCTGAAGCCTCAGGATAGCTGCATCAAAGTCAATGAAAATGGTAGTCCAATTGCAACTTCCAAGGAAATAGATGATAGGGTAAAATCAAGTTTAAAACATTATGATAGCATAATAAGATAAGAAAAACAAAATAAAGACAGGTATCAGATCTTATAGATGCGTAAAAAATACCACCCAAATTTCAAGTTATATTAGCTTTCATTTTCATCATGAAAAAAGTATGCCTAAGATAAAGGGTCACAATTTAAAGCGGTCCTCTGCCAGTTTTATACGAGTATATTTATTTGCAAATTAATAAGACATGAGAGTCACTTCAATGCAACTACACTGTTATCACAATGAAGTATATAAAAATGGAAGATGGAAGCTTAGGAAGAAAATATCAGTTTTCGTAGAGAAACCTGATATGACTGTCAGCTTCTATCAATGAGAGGCCAGCTTCTGTATTAGAGTCAAATCATTCCAAAGAACCAAATCATACACAGGGGTCCTTGTTAATAGTAGTATGAGCACATTACAAACAGGCTAGTTATTCTTAACTATATGGACCCTTCTTTATACTCTCTCACCTAGTTTATTTCAAACTCAGCACTTCACTAATATTTCCCTCGAGCATCAAAACCCTTCTCTATATCAAGAACATCTTGTCCCCAGCACAAAAAATGATGCCAAAGAAAAGAATCTCATCCTTTTTTTCAGAATTGAACAATGTTTAATTATACTGGAGAAGATTGCAATGCAGCAAAATATAATGAAAGTCATTTAAACTAATAATGCACTTCATTTCAAATGAAAGAAAACATATTGTTGGAAGATAATACAAATGAGGCTTCATTTATCCTCTCTACAGATATGGTTCCAGACTTCTCTTAAAATTGCTTCAACTTTTAACAAGCAAGGTATATCTTTCAGACCATATTTTATCTCTACTCTTGGCGACCAAACAAGAAATATCAGTTTGAAGTACCCAAAAAAAAACAGTCAAAAACAATCTCAAACTTGTACCATTTCCAAGCCTGATTCACCTCCTACAACTTGAAGGAAATCACAGACTAGAAATTTTGAATACCTATTTCAAATAACATCTAGATGCTATCCAATGCAAATATGATCATACAGGATAACACTTCCTTTCAGTCAAACCACAGCAGTCCACTCTCATTCTATGAAATGCTTTCGTTGGTCATTTCAAAGGGCTAACGACCCTGCAGTGCCAACCCAGTCTTTCTAGCTAAGGATGTCATGTTTAGCACAAATTTATTCAACTTAAACGACATCCCAAAATTTACCCAGACTATCGCTAATTAAACTCGTAGAAATATTTTCTTCCAAACAAAAAATATACAACATTGAGTAACCAGGTAGAAAATTTTACGAACAAATGGAAGGAATGAATCGTACTTGAGGTAAGCACTGATTATACGCCTGAGGGATTTGATTTCCAGGGCTTCTTCAAGCTTCAATTGACGACGCTTCTCCACGTCTTCCACGTCCTCTACTCTGGACATCTCGTGAGGCCAAGTTCTGGAGTTCAATATGTCTCACTGTCGTCAGTCTGGTTGAAGTTAGTAATCGGGTTTTGACAAGTTTTGGCCGTCAATGCTATAGTGTTGCCAACAAGAAGTCCATCGGATTTTAAATTTTTAATGCTAATAATTTAAAAATAAAAAAAAAGGGAAAAATTCATTACAACTGCATAGACGTCTACAAGTTTGAATCTTTTGGTCAGTGGCAACAGAAGAAGTAACTCTCTATTAAACTGTGTTTCAAAAAATAAAGTTAAAGTGAAAATTAGACCATGTGATGTAATTTATATTTAAATTAAAAATAACAGAATTGATTTTTTACAAAATTGAAACTTATTTAAATAAGTATTTGAGAAGTAAATTTAGGTGAAAAATGATTCAAAAGAATATGAATATCAAGTTTCTCTAAAATATGCTATTTGATTTTTTCCTTCAACTTTTATAGAAATTAAATTAATGGGCCTTTTGCAGTAATTTTTTTTTTGTTTTTCATGAAAAAAATGTAAGTGCGACACATGGACTCATCCAAGCAGGTCAAATCTCGCTCCCTTTGATAGAAAAGAGTAGTTCAAGTATCGTTCTACCTTCAAACTCTTTTTAAATTAGAAGTCATTTTTTTATACATTACTAGAAGTCATTTTGACCAATAAGAAAGCCAACTAGGCCAATTTCCTTCAAAATAACTCTTGTTGGAACGTCCACCACTACTTTTCTACATCAACTTTTCTTTTTATAAGTAGTTTAAATCTCCTTCTGGTTTGAAGCTCCTTTCAAACCAAAAGTCATTTTAACTAAAAGAAAAGTAAAATGGGCCAACTTCATTCAAAATGACTCTTAGGCCTTTCACTGCTACTTTTATTCCCCTAACACCCCACCAAACAAACCTTTTATTAATTTGAATGGGTGAACTTCTTTTCAACTCAGTTAAACTTTTGTTTAGTTATATGCGAATGGGTGAGAAAAGATCAAGCCTTGAAAAATCCGCTTATTCTAAAACATCCCTAAAGTTGAAAGTTGAATCTCAAATGTGGGAGCTTAAGCTAACTAGCTAAGCCTACTTAAAATAAAATCATTATTTTGAACTCTAATTAAAAAAAATATGGGTTAATACAATATTTAATTCTCGAGTCTGTCCTCGCTTTGATTTTGGTCCATCAAATTTAAAACTATTTGTTTTGATCCATTGAGTTTAATTTTGTTTAAAACATTAATCTCTATAACATAACAAAAATCTGAGTCATTTTGCTCTATGAAGAACTAAAATCATTGATTTTAAATTCAAAAGACTAAAATTAAAATGAAAGCAAAATTAGGGACCAAAAATTGTATTAAGCCAAAAAAATATCCATAATAGCATAGATATCTTGATATTTTTCATCATGTTTAATTGTGTAATTTATAAAGGATTGAAATAATTTCAATTAAACACTATAGCTAAAGAAAAGTTGAACAAATATAATTATTAAAATGGTTGAAACTTGCCTTAAATAAAAAAAATAATGTAATGCAAATTTAAATGAGCTAGCCCTTGATAGGCTCGAATTTAAAAGAGACAGACCTAAAAGTTTACTTATTATAAAAGCATGCTTTTTTTTAAAAAAAAAAAAAGTCCAACCTTCAAATTAAATGGATTCAAACTTAACCTCAGTTCACTAATTCTGGTTGTATACAATATATCTTCAACTAATGCATAAATCACTTATATTTTAAAAATTTTTACACAGATAAAAATAGGTTAAACCCATTAAAGATGAACTGCACCACATACCTTTAGCGAGTAAACTTTTTAAATGACAATTTTTAACCAATTTTTCCTAAAAAATTGTCCTAGTAGAAAGTTGGGTTAATAAAATGTTTGGTCCATATAATTTACCCTTGTTTTTCCTTATAGTTTCAATCATAGGTTGATTCTTAAAGGATAAAATGGTTTAAGTTCTTATTACATTATAAGAACTAATTTTTTAAAGAAAAAGAAATTTGATGAATCAAAAAGTATGTTTTAAAAGCAAAATGAATACAAACTATAATGATTAAACTTTGTATCCCTAAAAAGTTTAGCACGGCAACAGTAGCTTGAAAAACTTTTTAAAATTGATGCTTTACATCTAATCAAAATTGTTTAACTAACTGTTGATTGGTCAAAAGTTATTATAGGACAAAAACACACCGTTTAAACAACAACATTGCTATAATCGAAAGTTAAAAATAGCAAAAATAAATTTGTCCTTTAACCTAAATTTTTATAGCGTTAAAATGTGATTAAAATATTAGTATTAATACTAAATACTAATATCAATTATCAATTAATTTTTAATAAGTTAAAAATTAAAATATCTTATTTTGCATGATAGAAATGAAAGCTTACAATTACTTTGGGAAGTTTACTCTCCTGATCAAAGTTGGGAAATCTCAAAATTTTTTAAATTAAATAAATTTGTTTAGAAAAAAATATAACTATAAATACTTTAAAATAATTTATTTAACCATGTTAATCTTCTCAAATTAATCAATTGGGTCTTATACTAAAAGGAGGGTGGAATATGCATATATACATTTATCACCAAGGTTCAAAAAACTGGACCGGGTCTTGAACCGGTCGAGTCAGTGTGTCAAAGGTTAATGGATTAGATCGGGGTCAAATCGGTCATATTAAAATAATGATATTTAGTTGACAATATTAAAATACAATACTTTTGAGAATATTTAATTTCAAAATATTCATCTTTATCAGTTAAAATTCTTTAGTCATTGTAATTAATAATCATTCATAATAAAAAAACATCATTAAAATTTATTCACCAGCCATAAAATGCTAAGAATCAATCATAAAAAAAACCATGTTTGTAGTAAAAAAATGAAAAGGAAGAAACGCTATCTAGTTCTTTTCTTTATCATTAAATATTAATAAAAATAGTAAATAGAAAAAAAGGGAAATTGCATTAAGGTCCCACATAAGAAAATTAATATAAAAAAAGGTCTCAAAGGTTACTACTGGTAGCTTATTCACTTGTCAATAGTACTTTTTTACTTGTTACTAACAAACTTTTGGAACTTTTCTACTATTAATTTTTTTGCGTGTGACTTTAATGTAATTTTCCAAAAAAAAAAAAGAAGCAAAGGAAGCATATCTTTAAAGTGAAAAATAATTAAAAAGAAAAATGACCCGATCAACTTGGTTTTTAACCAGATTGAAGGCGGGTTGATCCAGGTCAATCAACCTCTCAGTCTAATATTGAATCAGACCGGACTATGGATCGGTTCACCGGTCGATTCAGTTTAATTTTTTGAACCTTGATTATCATATTTGAGGGGAATATATGAATGTCTTGGTGCGTTGATGTTGTGACAAAAGCAATTGATGCATGGTTCTGGTGCCAATGACCAATCAAGTTGTTGTTAGTCAAAGTTTATACTGTTTCCTATGTGAAATTTTTCACTGCCATAGTTGTCTGTAAACATGAGAAGGTTGTTGACAGTAATATAAATTCTAAATTTTACATGATTAATTGGTTGAGACTATGAAAATTTGCAGGTTTTCGTGTCTGATTTAATAACAAGAATTCGCAAATTCATAACAGTAATATATAGAGTGAATTACAACAAAAATAAGCTGTAAGATTTACATTAATCATAGGTTGAGACTCTAAAAATTTATTGTCATTCGACATGTGAGTGAGAATTGCTTATTAAAATATTTCAATTTAACTTGGGTAAGCAAATCTCCAACAGAGGGAAGCAGGGGTACTGTACCATGTTTTTATCTCTGGGCACATTTGAAGGAGAAGCACAAGAATGGATGAAACAGGACATCATGTTCAGCACCAGCATGTGCCCCATCTTTGAAGGTGCATATGGTGTTATCAAGCGAGACCACTAATTGCTGGCTTAAGTTGGCAATTTGAAGCCTCGTTCTCACTTTTCTAATTTTATGGTTTTAAGAGATAAATATGTTAGTGGGGTTTTGTCCTGACTCAAGCTATGCTTTGCCGGTCATATTTGAGTCTCACCAGTATGATATACTTGTATTTACGAGTCCATGAAATAGGAGTGAGTACCTGAATAAGCTCTTCAAGGTCCTGTTTTCATCTAAATAAATATAGTAATATACAGCAAAAGCATGATATAGGGGGGGGCATGAATTTGATACATATATATATAGAGAGAGAGAGAGAGAGAGCTAATACAAGGTGAAGCCGTCATCATAGGAAACATGGGAGGCTCGTCGACAAGGAGGAGCATTATCGTCGTACTCGGCACAGCAGCTCCACCGTCTCTTCCAGTTGCGGCGGCCGGTGTTGGGTCTGTTGTCTCTGGGGTTCCATTTGTACACAATCGCTCCTGACTCGTCCGTCCACTCCCCATCTATCCCTTGGTGCGGTGGCGCCAACGAGAACAGCCCCTTCTCCCCTGCAACGCGCCACCTTTATTTTTAAGAAAAATACTTAATGCAAGTTGCTTATATTTTTGCCCCAATTCAAGTTGTTTACATATGTCAAGTTCTCAGATATCCTATTTTTTTTCAATATCATGGTTAAACTTTAAACCGGGTGAACAAAATAGGACGTGTGATTAGAAGAGAGCTTGCAAGTATGTTCTTATTTTTTATCAATGGAAAAATTAATCAGACACTATTCATTTTAACTAATTACAGTTAAATTCGTAACTTTTTTTCAAATTTATCCATTTAAAATTATTTGTCTTTCCACTTTTATAAACAATATGCCCCATTTGGTAGCAAGGAATTGGAATTGGAACCAACATTTATGTGTGTTTGGTGCATTTGAACTAGATTCTCTATGGAAACCAGTTCCATGAAAACCAATGGAACTCAATTCCAATTCCAATTCTTTCCTACTTACCATCTTTGCCCTCAACGCTCCACCATCACCTTTCATACTCATCTTCTCCACCAGCCAATGAGGGTGAACGATGAACTTAGTGGAGGATGGTGACGGCAAACTTGGTGGAGGATGGCGACTGCGAATGACGAAGTCTTACAATGGCTTTCCCTTCTGCGTGATTTCTCCTCCTCTCTAATTGTCAAATTTGCGACGGAGGTGTCACCGCCTCCACTTTAGATAGCATCAAATTTGTGCCAAGGCATTGCCTCCTCCTCCTCTTTCACTGTCCGTACGCTCCTCCTTCTCTCCTATTTGTTTTGGCCAATGACTCTTCTTTTCGTTTTTGGTTTGAATAATTTGTAAACATTTGCTTCTCTAATGGTGGTTAAATTTCTAGTGGTTGCAAGTGGATAAATTCAGGTGACTGTGAACAGTGGAGTGGTCGATGATAGTGATGTCTATAGAAGTGGAGAGTTTTTTTTAGAGTATTTTAATATTTTCATATTATAAATATGTATTTTAATTAAAAATTATATCACATCATTTTCATTCTACTAAATATATTTTTAAATCCATTTTCACTTCTACTTCTTTTTCCAACAAAAACACTTATAGGCAATAATCCTGGCTCTCTCGATTCAAACAGTTTAAATGCACTTATATTGACCACCAAAAATTTCTTTTGTGGACGTGTAACATGAACTAGAGTGAGATTAGATAAACCTGACTCTTATTAATCCAAATCCAAACTGTTTAGGCCAACCCGATTAGACAAGTATAATACTCAAAGCATTTTTAATTTAAATCTTTAGAGATTGATAAAATCGTGTGGTGTTGAAAATTCTTTGCATAATTGCCATAACAGGATTCAGATATCCAAAATGAGAACAAATCAATTTCAAGATACAGATGCCAAACCGATAAAAATTTGAAGATAGAGATTTCTGCGGACAGTTTTCTAAGGATAGTTTTCGAATCCTTGATTCATAAGAGATGTCAGAAATCGCAAAAAGAAAAAGAAAAGTCCAGAAACAGAGCGATTATGTTATAAATCAATTGCCGCAGATTGACACGAAGGAAACGAGATGAACACAGAGGTGAAACTTTGGGGGAGAATTATGGTTTTTTTACCCGTACACTATAAACAGTAACCTTAATTACTCAGATGCTACACTGCACAAAATATTTACCGGTATGCTATACTAAAATCGGGACGCAGGAGGGCGAGAAAGGTTTAACAAAAAAACCGCCCACGAGATGGATAAGTTAGGGGGAAGGGATAAGCAGAACTCGTCCACTTAGTGGACGAGTAATGAGTGATGGGGCCTGACATTGTCAGGCACTTAATGGGGCCTAACAATGTCAGGCCCCTGCGTAGTGCTGGACGTGAACTCGTCCAGCACTTGGGCGAGTTCACGTGGGGTCCACGTGAACTCGTCCAGCTATTGGACGAGTTCACGTGGACCCACGTGAACTCGCGCAAGTAATGGGCGAGTTCCGTGCTTCACGTGAATTTGAATGTCTGGCTTGGGCAGTTGAATTATTGATATGAAGTTGCAGTAGGCGATGCAGAAGCGTGGTAATGAATAGGAACAATTGAATGAATATAAATAAACGCACACAGTTATGATTTTTTCCTTACCTCTTGCGTTGCTTCATTTTTCTTAACTCTTCCCTTGCTTCATTTTCCTTGCATTTTGCCTTGCTTCATTGTTCTTCCCTGGCCACTTTATTGTTTTCCACTGCGTTTTGGTACGTTTTTTTCCCTCTCATTGCTTTATTGTTTTGTTGTTGGTTGTGTTGAATTTGGTCTTTTATTTCCTTATTAATTTGTTGTTGTATATGTAGTTGAGTGCATCCCTCGTTGCTTCTTTTTGTTGGAG
>QFDD01003775.1:0-19832 GCA_006871305.1 Vachellia collinsii
ATCAAATCACAATTATTGTAATTAAACTACCTCCGATCTTCAATATAAACTTCAACTAATGTTTCCGAAAGGTTAACAAGGCTTCCACAACTTCATTGTACCATCGTTACTATAAGTTGACACTATTCTTACGAGGATGATGAGTCACACCTATAACTTCCTTCTCATGGATATTTTCATCACTGTCAGGGAGCTTATGGCTAGGGAAGCAGGGCCTCTCCATTTCCTCATCCCTATCGCATGAAACAAAGTTAGAAGGTGATGGAAATCTTTGCGATGGATGGGATAAAAAATTGGTAGAAGAGACGATTTAATTAAATGGTAAAGATAATAATCCCTATTGCATGACTCACCTACTACAGTCATGCATTTCAGTTTTGGCAAATTACTTGCCAACTGCCTTCCTTTATCACTCCCTGCACATAAGAATCAAAATCAATATAAAGTACACACCCATCGTGGGAAAAGGATTGTATATACTCCTCCCCAACATTCTCTAAAATTAATGTCATCAACACCGTACCAAAACTCAATTTCACAGTAGACCTTATATATCATGATTCACGGCAATCTCCATTGTTCTATAACTCCACAACACGACACCAAAAAGTCCACAACGCTTTATGTCGATTCGGTAAACACCTGAATTACTTCTTCCCCAACAATAAAACCATTTTTGCAAAAACAAACGAAGATGATTTTCCTAAAGTTGACATTTTAGCCAATGGAAGAGAATAGTTGATGAAATATTCATTGGATACACACCAGAATTAGAAACTTATGGCTTCGCTTGATATAGGAAGATGACCTTGTTTGGTTACAGTGCTTTCCATGTAAATCATGTTTTGAACAAAAGATTCCTCAATTCTACCCATTAGATTCATAATCTTATGAAGACATTACATGTCGCTCTCAATTATGTGAGTTTGCGAGGTTTTAGGTATACAGATGCACTTATGCAGACATTACATTCACAATGGTCAGCATTGGTCACTACAAAAAAAAAACACTATCAACAATAACAAAAAAGTCACGATTGAAAGTACCATTCAATGGCGATAAAAGATATCTTTTAACAACTTTTTTATCATCGCTGAAAGGGCCTTTTAGCAGTGACAATTTCTTGTCGCCACTAAAGGCTAGACTTTCAGCAGCCACTTTTATTAGTAGCTGCTGAAAGTAAAAAATTATTTTAAATTAAAATTATTTATATTTTAATTATTTAAATTTTAATTTAAATTTATTACCTTCAATTGTGACAATTGTCACCGCTGAAGTTAATAATTTTTTTCAATTTAAAATTATTTAAAATTAATTATATAATATTTTTAAAATTTATTAACTTTAGCGATGACATTTTCTATTATCGCTAAAGGTAAATTTTTTTTACAATTTAAAATTATTTAAAATTTAATTATTTAATTTTTTAAAAAAAATTATTACCTTCATCGGCAACTTTTTCTATCACCGTTGAAAGTAAAAATATTTTCTTAAATTTAAAATTATTTAAATTTTTTTTAAAATTTAATACTTTCAGCGGTAACTTTTTTTTTAAGGTAACAATTTTTTCTTAAATTTAAAATTATTTAAAATTGAATCATTTAATTTTTTTTAAAAAAAATATTACCTTTAGCAGTAGTTGTTTCTGTCCCCGCTGAAGGTAAGAATTTTTTAAAAATTTAAAATTATTTAATTTTTAAAAAAAGTTGTTACCTTAATTCAATGACGATTTTTTTGTCACCATTGAAGGTAAGAATTTTTTTAAATTTAAAATTATTTAAATTTTTATGTAAATTTTTTATTAAAAATAACCTTTATGCATAAAAAAATAATATTTTTAAAAAATAAAAATTATGAAATTAATAATTTTATAAAAATATTAGTACATTAAAATAATATATTATTCAATCAATAATATACTATATAGAAAATTAAAATACAAATATAAAAATAATAACCACATGCTTTAAAATATTTATCCAATTTACTTTTAGTTTATAATAATATTAGATAATGTATATATAGATATATACAAATAATATATATACCTAAATGTGTGTATATAAATATCTATAATTTCCTTGGCAAAAAAAAAAAATCTATAATTTAGTATATAGTAAAATATTATATATATATATATATTTAAATATGCGTTTAAAGTATGCAAAATCATTGCAGCTCAACTGGCAACTCACGGCCAAGAGATTGGAGGTTTGATTCCTGGAGGAGGCAAAACTTTAGATTTATCAGCTGGGGACACGTGGCATTGTGAGGTGGCAACATGTGGCGTAGGTGAGGTGACATATATGTGGCGATACGTGGTGTGCAGGAAATGGTAGTGATGTGGCAACCATCGGTGACGTGACACCGACAGATGATGACTGCCGAAGTAAATTATTATTTTTTAATAATTTTGAAAATACTTTCAGCGGCGACTAAAAGTCACCGTCAAAGGGTACTTTCAGTGATGACAAGAGTCGCCGCCAAAATCTTTAGTGACAGTACTTTTAACGGCAACTCTTATGTTACCATTGAAAGTCAATTTTTTTGTAGTGGGTGTAGCTTGCTTTGCTTTTAAAGGTGCTCCTTCACAAGAAGCTATGTATGGCAACATGGCTCAAGTTAACTTCTTGGTTGGACATGACCTTCAGATGGAATGTGTTCTTCAAACCAATTGATTGTACCAAGCTTTGATCCATACGGTGAAAAAGACTTGATTTATCATTTATAATTTATTTTATTTAGTCAAATATACTCACAAACTTGCGATGCGGTATCTTGTGCACGCTCCTGCCATCCCATCACAACTGTATAGCCAATTTGGAGGTCAAGTTAGTTTTAAATATAATTTTTTTTTTTCATTTTATCTTGTATATTTATCATTTTTTTTAAAATTTTGTCTAATTTATAAATTGATATACACATACATATATTCTAATCTTACATAAAAGTATTATTGAGAGATCATATCCCATATATTATAATTATATAATTTATTTAATTTTATTAATCTCTTTAAATTAGATAAATAAATCTTACACTAAGAATTAGAGGAATAATATGTATGTGCGCCTTCTCTCTGATCCTAACGAGCAAAATAGGAGCCAGCTATAGACATTTTTCTGATTAATTATTAATTTTAAATTTTTTATATTAATTATCTTGTTAAATTATATAATTATTAATTTGAAAATTAAATTAATTTTAAAGCATAAAATTAATAAATAAAATTTAAAAAGCTACGAATGACCTAATTAAAAGGAAAGTGAAGCTATAAGGACTTGTTAAAAAAATAAAAAAAATTAAAGGGATCTAATTAAAAGCATGTGAAACTATAATAACTTAATAAAAAGAAAAACTATAGGAACCAAATGAAAAATTGGTTAAAGCAATAAGGAACCGTAGATTAATTATCCTAAGAAAGTAACATAACTAATCTGATTGTCATTGCCATTTGCTTTTAATATTTTATTTACCCTCTACTTAAATTAAAAGGTGTACAAAAAATAAATTATAATATGTAAATTAATTATATACATTTAAATAAAATAATCAAATAAATACCAACGAATTCTGAAGGTAATATTATTATTATTATTTTACAAAGGTAATATTTTTTTTTAAGACAATTTCATTAGAAAACTTTTGATATAATGAGATTTTCTAATATTCACAGAATATCTTCAAAAATACATCAATTTATTTCAAATTCAATTTAGATTTCAAAATATTTGAGTTACAAGTAGAGGGATAATAGGACATAATGTGGATATGGATATCTATGTAGATATATATATTGTATTTGTAACAAATTTGAATGTATTTTACTTTTATCTAAAAATTAACCCACCGTGATGTGTGTCTATATACATAATGGATGGATCGTACTATCTTCAAATTGAGAGTCACCAAAATGGCTCTATCCTCCAAAGGCTACATTCTCTCTTTCACCATAGTGTTCTTGTTCATGATCTTTCTCATATATGATTCCAAGGCAACTGCATGTTCCATGAGAACTCGTGTCTTCAGACATAGTGATGGGATATGTATGAAATAATTGTTAATTAGTATTTTCATATATTTATGATTGATGGTTTCATGTCAATTTGATTGATTTTCATCATCCATTATTAATTTCCATTTACTTTTAATTTTAAGGTTCTATAATGCTTCTTCATCGATTCTGATTCTTAGTGATTGCATTCTAGAATAAAGGCGCGTCAGTTAGTTATATCCCTTTAATAAAAATGGCGATTTACTTGTGATGGGTGGAGAATCTTGTGCATCATGCACTTCTCATGCCAGATCAATTGCACAAGGGAGGCTCAATTCTTTTTCTCCTTAATGACATTAGTTTTCGGCAAACAAAAAAGGCGTAAATCAATCGTTTCATGCTTGTCCTATTAATCTAGATAGGTAATTAATGTCTTAAGAATAGACCACCCATAAGTGGAGGATATATAGATAGGATAAATGTGCAAAATTAACAACGAAGTTATTAATCAAGAGCACTTAGTACAATTAACTTTTGAATAGTGCAAATTTAGCAATAATCAATTAAGAACGTATAAATTTAGCAACAATCAATTAATAAGGGTGTAACTTTAGCAACATTGTTAATTTTATATTAACTCCGTTAACTAGCTACCATATTTTACTATTTTTAGGATCCAATGGTTCATTTTATGATCGTTTAGGTAATCAAAACTAGTTCTTTTTTGTTAACTTTCTTCATAAAAGTTGTTCTAAATAATTTTATCTTTCTAATTGTAATCAAAATTACTCTATGTTTTTTTTAAAACTTTTTTCCCCTTTTCTTACTCATTTTTGCTTAACTTTTTTTCCTTTTTATTCTAAAAAAACTTAACCAAAAAGGAGTAGTTTTAATTACCATTAAAAAGAAAAAATTATTTAAAGCAACTTTCATTAGTGAAGTTAAGCAAAAAAGAGTAGTTTTGATTACGTATAATCCCAAAACGAACCCCCTTAATCCTAAAAATAGTAAAATATGCTAGCTAGTTAATGGAATTAAGGCAAAATTGATAGTTTTGCTAAATTTGCACATTCTTAATTGATTATTGCTAAATTTACACCATTCAAAAGTTAATTGTGCTGAATGCTCTTAGCCAATAACTTCGTTACTACATTTACACATTTACCCTATATAGATAATATGTTTAAAAGCATTATAAATCCTTTTATTAACTATCTTATTTTATTTATTAATTTGAAGATGTTACATTTTTTTCTTTTTTGGTTCCTTTTAAAACTTGTCTTCAGATTTTGTGCTTAAAAGAATAGTTATAAATGCCACTTTCTTTGATCCACTTGCTCCTTCTAAAAGTCTTCCAAAATTAACACAACATCTCAACAAAGAAACTCAGAGTATATTTGGAAATAGCTTTTAGAAAGTGACTGTACACAATTCAAGATAAATATGAGAGAAAAACTTTGTCTCAACTTACATGAAAATACTTCTAGAAACTGATTTCAAATATACTCTCAATCACTCAAAAGTATAACAGCACCTAAAGAATATACAAGACATCATAGGGTAGGAAACGACGATAATTTTTTGTTGCTCACCTATCATTGCAACTATTCAGAAGTTGAATCCCTTCCTTAAAAGGTTGATGGTAATTCTCCCATATATTTATTCGAAGTCATCTTTAACAAAGGGGATGCGTTTTATTTACGAGTAGCTTATAAACCTGATACTCATCATCCTCTCAACCAATTGTTTCTTTCAAATAAGTACGAAGGAACCCCATATATCATTAGTGAATAAAAATCATCTGAACAAAAAAAAAATATAGAACATAAAGTCAACTATAGTTCGAGTCAAGTAGAAGAGACCCAATTCTCATAAAACAACTACTAATAATCCAAACAAAGTGATAAAAAGGAACAACAGAAGATGAAACCCATCCACCATTAAATAATAGTATAATACCATAATATAGCCCAAAATCAATCTTATACCTTGCACAGATTTTTGAATATGCAATTTAATATCATTCATTTAATGATATATTATGTACCATTGACACCTAGATATATATATATATATCCATCTACCTATTTTTCTAAGATAAACATTGCGCAGGCCGAGCTACAACATACTGATAAATAGCCCATGGCTGAATTAATTTTGTGGCAGTGAGATATAATTTATCAACTACAATTTCACTCCTACCAGTATACATCTTCCAAAATAAATAGAAATTGAAAAGGAGAAAAAGGAAAACGAGTAGAAAAAGGGTGTTCATTGAAATACTAGGCTAGGATGCCAGTTAACATTATCAAGGCTTCCACAACTTCATTGTACCATCGTCACTATAAGTTGCCACAAGATTCCTATGAGGATGATGAGTCACACCTATAACTTCCTTCTCATGGACCTGCCATTAGCCACAGAAATCTTAATTAAGAACACACGCACGCACACGCACGCACAGAGTACTTTGCTAGCATCTTTCATTTGGCAGTGTCTAATCATAACAGAAGAAAAGAAAAGAAAACCAACCCAATGTTTTAAAACATGTGACAATGTTGACTAAATTGTATCATCGAGTTGAATCACGCAGAATGCATAAAAAACCATCTAAGACCACTCTAACTGTGCTTCATTCAATTAAAAAATAGATATCTTCAATGAATGCAATCTACGCACCTCGAGTACTGCAACTCTTTCGTTTGTAGGAAACATATCCCCACTTTAACACCAGCCCTCAATATACAGAAAGAAGTGGCAACTAAAAGCATCTATTTTACCCTATTTTATGCTACGTACATGTAGATACGCTGATTGAAATAAGTAACACCACCAACAACAACAAAAACAAAAGAAAAGGTACCTTCATTAGATGCTCCAATTTGCCAGACTGATAGCTGAAGCAATACATATTCCTGAATTTTATTTGCGGATAACGTGTGAGAATAAAACAACGTCGTTTAGAACGAAATAACTGAGAGTCAGAATGCAAAGGGTATGACAACTGAATTGAAGATATTCATCACCAATTTTTTCGAAAGAAGTGGTCAGAAGGAGCTCTCTTTCCACCATAACAGTGAAAAATTACAATTTTGAGAAAGTAAAGAGCAGACAAAGCTCTTGCATATATAAAAAGATAGAGAATTGTGAATCATAATTGGGCTCCATAAGATTCGTTATGTTTTTATCTGTTTATTTTTTTATTGGCCAAATCACTCCATAAGATTTGATGAACATCATTGTCTATGAAATTGCATGAATGAACGAGGTTATCGGACATATATCAGAAAGCACCTGTCTTCACCAACACAGTATATCCATTCCCCTTTAGGTGAAACACAAGCTGCAACAAAGTCTCCACCTTCTCTTTTACCAGATGAGAAGCTCTTCACAACCTACACCAATATCAGGGAAAAGAGGAAAACGCATGCTGAGAAGAACAGGATATAAAAGCAGGCTTTGAAATGCTACAATTATTCAGTCATTTTGAAATTGTAGAGAAAGATTTTTATCTTTTTAGGTTCGAACTGGTAGTTTGTAAAATAGATCACAAGTTACGATATGGATAACAGGAAATATTCTTGGGTACTCTATGAGTGGTTGAGCACCACCTCATTTATACTTTCCAATAAAGTACACCAACTAAATTTTTATTCTTTTCTTTTTTAAAACTCTTCCACTCTCATATTCTCTCCCCCATTTTCAAATGCACTTCTCTCAAATTTCCCCTCTCTTTACTCTTCACCGCCCATGTCCTCTCCTCCCATTTTTCTGACTCTCATTTCTCCTTTTCCTGTTCTCTATCATTATCCTTTGCCAGATTCCATGCTTCCTCTCCCCTTATTCTTCCTTACACCAATTGTTTTGTTTACAAGAGATAAAAATTTAAAAAATTACTGACAAGTAGACATATTTATAGAATTGGTATTCTACAAGTAAGTAAATAAATGAGGTGCTCCTCATATGGTATCATAGAAGTTCTCTAACAATAACAGCAGCTACGCTTCGCATGCACAAATAGGATGAAAGATGGGGGAAGGAGCATTCCCCAACTGAACCTGAGTGTTTGAAACTAGATATCTACATTTAAAAAAACAAAAAACAAAGTACTGGAACATTAAAAAAAAACAAAAACAAAAATGGAAAAACATTGTCATCAGTACTCTAGCACTGGAACAGTGAGTGGGAAAAAAATATGATGTCTGATGTATACCTGCCCCTGAAGTGTCATGATGTATATAGAAGATGTTTTATTACATACAACAATGTGATCGGTATTCTTTGGGAAAATATGAACAGAGTTAACAGAAGCATCACCTCCCTACATTCCAAAAGGAACCAGATATTAGGTAGAATATATTTGCAGGTAAAATGAATGGACAAAACTTAATAGCAAAGAAACGTAATGACATAATTATCTGAAGACTTGCCCTCAAAGGAGGAGGTGGCTTAAATGTCTGTATGCAATCTGTAGACTTCAAATCCCAGACCTACAAATATAGAGAACACAAGTTATTTCGCACGAACTAAGGAGGACAAAAAGCATACACCCACTGTATGTTTTGAAATTTGAAGTACTGACCTTGATGGTACAATCACTGGAGGCAGTAATGACACGGCTTCCATCACTTGTGAAAATTGCATCATTCACATAAGATGTATGGCCACGAAATTCTTTCAATAGTTTGCCAGATTTTAAGCCATGGATTCTATATGTAAAGAACAACAATCGCACTTAGTAGCTGTTAAATATCTTATTGAACAATACATACAACAGCGACATTGTTGTGATCCGTGCTTAAAAATTTGACAGTTTTATATGCATAAAGGCACTAGCCATTTATAGTTGAGGTATTATAATAGACGGGGGTGGGACTACAGAAGAGAAGTGAACCAGATCTAAGATGACAAAAACTATAAAATAACAGCAGCAGCAACAGTCCCGTTCATGTGGGAAGATAATTTGTGAAATAATAATCTGAATTTTTGAGTGTTTATTTACGATGCATTATTTTGCAGGTCGCAGAACTTAGAAAATGTTTTAAGTGTTTGGAAAGGCAACGTAAAATAAAATCCCACATGGCATGGATTAAAGGCGTTTCCAAACTGCAAGCCAATTCTTATACGCCAAGAAACCAATTACTTGCCACATTCTAGCTTTTCACGCCAATTTTAAAAAATAGTCAGAATTCATTGTTAGTGTCGGTCAAGTTTCAAAAATAGACCCATCATTGCCTGATAAGAACTCCAATTTGACTCAAAACAGGGAGGATTAAACTTATTGCTATAAACCCATTATTGAACTGATAACATGTTAGTAGATCTTTGACCTTGAACAATAGCAATAGGTGAAGACCCAAACCCATTATTAGTTCATATCAAGGAAGTTGGGCAAGGAAAATTGTAAAAATGAAACCTTGCTGTGCTGTCAAATGAAGTACTTAATAGCTGGCTTCCATCACGAGAGAAGGAAATACTTGTGACGCCCTGGGAATGAGCACGTTCAAGACGACGCAAACATTGACCAGTCCTTATACGCCAAACCTAGAATGAGATATAATTACATGATTTGAACATTTCACATATTAACAATTAAAATGATCACAATATCAACAACCTTGAATATCAGAAACTGGAGACTGAAATAAACAGGAAAAGGAATCAAGTAATGTAAATACATGCAGAACCAGAAAGTGGGATCAGGTATTACAAAAAATGCGAATGTTTAATTTGTATTATAGCATAAAGTTAGCATAAATAATACACTGATCATATACCGCCTACAATTTTGTCCTAGTTAGTTGTTTAATTTTATAAAAGAGTAGTGCTGGAGATTAAGGGTTATGCTGAGATCTCTAACAGCTCTTTTTTGAGTTAGTTCCCAGTTATTTTAGCCTTTATTCTGCCTTACTTGCCCATTTCTCAGTTTTTGGAGCAGAGATTATGAGTTACATTTTAAGCCTTTAGAGATTGTGGGTGTTATTGAATTCTCTCTCCTACCTATATGGGTACTCAGAGCACCATTGAGATGTACAAGTTTCAGATTCATTTTCCTATCTTTTTGCACCATATTTCTTCAAGTACATCACTGTAATTTTCAAAAGTTAATTAACATGGGACATGGAAAATTACTGATTTGCTATATGTTAAATGAATGAATAGCGCATTAAGAAGATGACTATCTTCCTATCATATTTAGTAATAGCATGCTATAGCTTGAAGCACAATGCTATAGTGCATTGCCATGTGAGTAGCATTAAAATGTTCCTATAGCTTGAATACAGCATTGTTATGGGACCATTTTTGTGTAACTATACTGCAAACTAAATTATTCCGGACTATAACAACCATACTTGAAGTGATTTTGCAAAGGCTACCGTGGGATCATCAGCATTGACTGACTTTTATTTACCAGAAAAAGAGCACAAGACGATGGCCTCCCGCCTGCTCTTGATATGGTTGATGGAATGGAACAGATAAAAACCTCTAACAACAAAGAGGAAACTAAGGCAAAACTTAATGATGGTCATTATGATATTAATACACTTAATGAAGAGGATATATTAAGAAAAAGATTAGACTCAAAAAGTTTGTAAGAAATCTTGGTTTAAAAAAACCAAGAGTCTTGTAAGAAATTGATGTATTTTATAATTTAAGTATTGAATGCGATTTTTGCATGCTTATGCCCTTACAAATCTTTCCTATTTTCTTGTGATTTTGATTTTGAAAACGTATTAATTATTATCAATCATAATTTGACTTTGTAAATAAATTATGGATGAGTTGAAGTGTACGTAATATGTACAAAGCATTATGCAGTTCATGATTATGAACACAACTGAAACAACCAGATAGATGTAAGAATTTTTGTTGAAAAGATGCTGGCTTTCAACGTAACAACAAGTAGTACTTACTTTAATCTTGCCATCTTGTGATCCAGAAGCTAGCATCTCAGAGTCTCTGCTAAAATCGACACAAAGTACTGCATCATCATGCATCATGAATATTTCCTGCAATCTCTTGGCACATCAGAAACGCTCAAGGCTAAGGACTAGACTTAGTAGTACAGTATAGAAAACTTCATTTTATAGGCCAGAAAATAATGCTAACTTAGCATGTTGCTTCCTTGCTTCCAATCAAAATTTTCATTAATATAATGTTCTCGAAATGCCAGAACAAGAGTGGAAAGTCACGCCATATCAATGATGGGAAATTGAAGAGGTAGCCTAGACATAGAACATTATAGACATTTTAATTATTTTTATTTTATTATTTTATGCTTCAGTAAATTATTTATTAAAGTTATTTAGGGTGTCCTTTACTTTAATTAAAATTAGGTTATCTTCTATTTAGGTTGAAATTATTTTCATTTTTGTTGTTGTATTTAGGGCTTTATAAATTGACCTTGGGTTATTTTCTTGGTAGGCCATACAGAATTATCACTGGGAGTTCTGCAGTCAAACACCCCCCTTTCACTCTTTCTCCATTCATATCTTTTATTATCCCTCCACATTCTTCCTCCCCTTTCTCCCCTGGCTCTGCATCACTCATCTTTCAAAGCATCTCAGAGCAAGTAAAAGTAAAGGAAATGGTAAAGACCACAGGAGAGTAAGTGAAAAACTTATATTATGTGCAAGATATTGAAGAAGGTAAAAAGTTTTAATTTTACAAATATAACATACGTCAGCCTGGTACTGGAGATCTTTCTTCAGCTTTCCACTAATGTAATCCCATACCTATAGAAATCCAAGACTCCAGAAATCAGAAAGAAAGCACATGATGACAAAAAGGTTTCATTAAAAACATTTTACCAAAAGTCCACATCGTGTACCTCAATAAATCCATCAACCGAGCAAGAGACAAGAAACTGCCCGTCTGGTGAAAAGCGGGCACATTCTGCATGACTTTTTGTGCCAAACTAAATAAGAACACAAGCAAACACAATTATTGGATCATAAGCCCTTCAGCATGACAAGAAAGAGGGACGTCAATGCATATTGATTTTTCACATGTAGGTTCAAAGCAAGTGTATTAATAAAAATCAAGGTCTGAACAAAAACATTTCAGGTAACACGTGTTAAAACAACAACGATATAAATTACACTAGTAGATAGCAAAATCTTCAAACAAAAGCAGTCAATGATAGTAGCTAATCCATTCTTAATATAAGAAAAGGCACATAAACAATGCAGCACTGGTATGAATTATACCTTTATTGTATGAGAAATAGTAGTTGGATACATGTCATCCACATCTTGCTTCATAGCAGCTGTCCCACGAAACAAGTCAAACTGTGTTCCAGGAGGAAGTAACCCTGAAAGTCACAAAGAAAAGCATAATTCAACTTAACTTACATACATGGAAATTTTAGGCATCCCAAAGCATCAAAAAAGAGTATTTCACTCTACTTATTTGAATTCATCATGTAACTGAAACACTGTATAATTAAATTGATTCTTTGCACCTTTGAGAAGAAATGAAGAAATGTCCATATTGTACATGTTTCAGAAATGAAGGAAATTAAAGAAAATATTGAATTGCAAATGCAAGCAGAATTCGTGCAAAATATCACAAGTATAAACCATCTTCATTTCAGACAAAATTTGTCATAGAAAGCAAGTTAATGCAGAATTAATCTGTCTGCAGAAACACACCTTGATGCTGCTGCCACTTCAAAGCCTGACCAATTAGAGCCATTAATCGGGAAGGTGGCACTACAGTAACTTCTGCTGCAAGAGCTGTAAAAAGAAAAGGAGATGAAAAATTCAGTTGTTTGCAGTAGAAGCTAACCACATTCATAAGTATTTGGCCAAAGCCAAACCACATTAATAAGCACTTGAACAATAACAAAGGAGTAAAAATGGAAAATCCATGAGGCTCTAGTTTGTCCAAAGGAATATATCTTCTTCCAGATTATTGTGATGACCTTCACTGATACATTTATTAGGAACAACTACGATCTGAAACCACTATAATAATATGAAAAAACAGGTAGGAAGAGGTCTCTCAGCACACCCTATTTCAATGTCCCCAAAACATCTTACCAACTTGGATAAATTAGACTAGCATATCAAACTGCTCCAACCCTGGAGTAAGATATGGCCAGGGTATGCAAGGACAAGATGAAATGATGCCTTGGTCTTATTCAGGGACACGTGATGTTTAAGCCAGAACTCAGGCTACGGATCCAGGCACAGGAGGCACTGCGCATCATTATGACAGCATAATAGTTTTGGAAATCCACTTAAAAGCCATGGTTGGCCAGGTGGGCAATTGCCTGCCTCAAGTATCCCATCAAGTTCCTGTACTAATTGTTGTGAGACTAAGCACTGTGCCCATACAAAGTGGCCATGCCAAGCCTCATCAATTCCCAAACTCAACCTAGCTGACATACCATCTAATGCACTCTGTGACATTTCGTTTGACCTTAACACTAGTTAGAATTATATGCAAGTAACCCTCTTAAAAGATGCGGATGGACCAGCTTTGACATCATTGATAAGCACACAAGTAACAACCAGGAAATCCACCTCAAAAACCATGGCAGGTAAGATGTATAATTTCCGGCCTTTGGTATCCCATGAGTACCCATGCCACTCAACAAGGGACTAAGCATAGTTCTTCAATTTTTAAGAGCAAGTTTCATTTTTAAATTAAAAACCCTAAAAAAACAACTCAACAGGAAGAGAATCTGATAACAAATAGTATCCCCACCACCAAGCAAGGGGAAAACATTAACTTTTTCCAATCAAGAAATATAAATTTTAATATCATTACAGCCATAAAATTAGTATCACAACTGCACACAGAAGCTAGGAAAAATGTAGGAGAGTACCTTGGGCAATTTGTGCACGACGCTTCTCTTTTGTGGAGTCTTGATAAGCCTATCACATAGACACAACTATTTTTCACAAAAAGGAACAAGCAACACAGATTCAAAACATGCCACGCTGTAGTCCAGAGCTGAAGAGGATGCCAAATTTTCTTCATGAAGAATTTACTAATTGATGAAGACAATGACCTATATGCTACTTAAATTACAAGCTGGAAAAATGGGACATATTAGGATTTAGCAATCTGTTACTTCTATGTTTACATAGGACCGCTTGAAAGCATAACGAATATAAGAGCATATTCAAAATATGATGCTTATACATCATCAGAAGCATAAAGAACAATTAAACTTATACACCATTTAATAAGAAAACATGAATGCACACATTAAGACAATAGATTTTTTTTTTAATTTGCAAAGATCACGTTTCAAGCTGATATATGTAATGTATGGTCCCAATATTTCCAATGTATTTATCTAATTAAAAATTAAAAACATTTTACATTAATGCAAGTCGACATACTCTCAAATTCAATCATAATTTTTAATATGTAATATTATAGCCATTGACAAACCTCTCCTTAGAAAGTATTAATCTGAACTATTAGAAAAATGAATAACACGAAGCAGCTTCCAACCTCATTAGGATCAAAATATGTTCTAACAAGGAGATGTTCAAGCCGCAAATATCTTTCAGGTTGTTCCTGTTTCATGACACCCATCACCTGTGTTTGCCGTAGAATTGCACGAGCAGTATCCAGTTCTCGAAGTTCAATCATTTCCAATACAATCTGCAACATTCGATGAAGATTGAAGCATTAGTTAACAGACTGAAATATATGGAAGTTGACTGTTATTGACATCCAAGGATAAAGAAGCCTACAAATCATCCTACATAATTGATGGAGAGCATCTGTTTCTTTTGCTCAATAGACTTTATCCTCCACCCACCACGCCTCCCTCCCCTCTCCACTAGAATGATGGAATCAATGATCAAACCTACTTTTCCTTATTCATATTTTCTTATTTTCTATACCTGTACCCTCAGTTGATGAGTAAATGTACTTTTCCTCAATGTGATGTTTACCAACTCTCTAACCAGGATAAATATCTTATCCCTCTCATTCATATCAACCCTCTCAATGAAGTTTGGGGTCCTTCAAATATTAAGAATATCAGAGGTGCAAGCTTGTCATTTTTGTAGATCCCACACTAGACTAAAATAGGAAAATTCTGTTACAGACTGATCAGAAATTGCTATTATTTTCACAACTTTCCCAAACTAATTCAAACCAGATTCCATGCTTCCATTCAAATTTTCTGAGTTGGTAATGGTAGAGAATTTTTTAGTACTACCCTTGACTATTACCAACTCCACCATGGCCTTCTCCATCAAATTTAATGCACTATTGCTCCAACCAACCCCCAAAAAAAAGAAATGGCGGGAGGGTGGGAGAAGGAGCAGCATATGTGATCAATAGGATGCGTCCAGGGATTTAAAATGTACTTCACTTCATCAACTCTTTAAAAAGCTTCATAAAAATTTCAAAGAATACAAAAGATTACACACCTAAAAGGTTTACCACAAAAAGCAAAAAAAAAAAAAAAAGCATATCTAAACGATCAATTTCCAGTTTTTCATAGAATCATCTAGAGAATATAGACCTGAATTCTACTGTCAGTTTGCTTTTTAAGAAACACCCTCATTTGAACAACCTCTTGTGGAGGATTACAAGCCTCTGGCCAAGTTATAGTTCTCTGTCTCACCAAAAGTCATCGTTAAACTTCAGTTTATCTGCTCTCCAACAGCACCAGACATCTTTTTCAACTTTCCTTTTCTGTCAACTTAACTTGTGCTTATTCGTTTCTACATAACAAAAGTGAAGTCATTTGGCCCCAGTATTTCTTCCTTGTACGTGAACTTTCCTCCCTCCCACCCCCCATAAATCACCGTTTTAAGGTTCTCCAAACACTACAGCACTACTTTCCCGGTTCTAACTCCGACTTTCTTGTCCTCCCTCGTTTAATCCCACCCTACAATTTCACTCAGACTCAGTACCCAGCAAAAATTCCCAAGCAAACCATAAGTTTTTGTGGCATTAACTAGACAGAAAGTCAATAGGATTGATTTAAGTATGTTATAAAAGCCACAGGGGGTTCAAATTCATTAATCAATCAAACTAACATGCAAAATACCTGCTCGTACAAATCCTCCAATTTATTCCTGGGAAGCTTAAGTTGAGCCACTTGAGGCAAAATTGCATCCCACCTTCCACTATTAATATCAGCAACAAACGTCTCAATGCTATCTACAGTATTCAAAGAAACCTGACACTCATTCTGCAATGTCTGAAATGTCTGGTGCAGGGAATTTTCTTTGCAAAACTGGAGTACGATTTTGATGACACTGCAAAAACAGTTCCCACGTAATTGAAAACAAATAAACTAATAATCTGACAAAAGCCCAAAAATTTCGTGCATTCAGGGAGTAAAAACGAAACTCACTCTCGTGCTTCGATTTCAAGAGTAGACATAGCTTCAACTGGTCAGAGAGTTCCACGGTTTCAAAGCAGAACCAGAGACGATTAAGTAGGGTTTTCCGCTCAAGTAATAGAATGCTAAAGGGAATGCCAGGGAATGTGAGAGGGAGTGAACAGTGACCAGGTCAGGAGAGCTGTTTCATGCGAGAGATGGTGGGAGACTCAGTTCGAGCATGAGTCAAAGGAGCTTCTCCCACTCTTAAAGTTTGAGGGTTCCGATTTTGTTCATGCTCGATTTTTCTTTATACTCACATGTTATATATCGGGGTCGGCGTCTGCAGCTCGATTTTGGATTTGCTGCTGAGGTTTTGGAGGGGACGAGAACGATGACAAGAATTAAGGGGAATTTTAGGAAATTAGCCAAATTTTACAAAATTACTTTTGAAAAAGTTTAGGAAGGAAGTTTAGGAAGGAAAAAAATAAAAAAAATATTATTTGAATAATCCTTCTAAAAATTAATTTTAAAAAATATAAATGTAATTTTTCACAAAAAAACAATGTTAAAAAAACCGAACCGAACCGACCGATTCAGACCATAAATTATAGAACATGTTCTTGATCCGGTCCGGTCAGTTCAGATCAATTAAATCAGTGTTGAACCAACCAAACTGCTGAACTATTTAATTGGCGGTTTGATTGGTTTAACTTTTGTTTTAAAAGAAAAAATTATTTAAAAAAATTTAAAAAGTAGAAACACTGAAAAAATGGAATTAGAATGGGATGATATGATTCAATAAATTTTTTAAAAAAACATAATAACAAAACTAACTTTAAATTTTTTGTTTTCTATTTAAATAAATTTTTGTATAAGGATATAAAATAAAATTAATTCATTTCATCCCAATTGTTTTTATTATTGATATTTAATTAAACTCTAAAAATTTAAAATATGGGTAAAATAAAATAATATTCTAGGTTTTAGCTATTAATTTTATAAAATAAAATACAATTTACTAAATTATATTATTTTAATATAATCGGTTTAACCCCGATCTGAACCATCAACCCTTGAACCACTGTCTCATTCGATTCAATGTCCAATCCGGTTTTTTGAACTTTGCAAAAATGGGAAGAAATGTTGGGAGACACAGTGGAATGTGCAGCAAACATGAACAGAAAATTCAAGGACTACGAGGCGATGTAGAAAGCGTAAGGGACACATTGGGAAGTATAACAGAGAATATAAAGAATGAAAAATTAACAAAAAAAAATAGAAAACATTAAAACATGTAAAAGGAATTGTTAGTTTTTCGTTTTTGAAAAAAAAAATATTCTATTTTTTTATAAAACAATTGATGAAAAATTAACACCGAAATTATTTTTTATTCCAAAATTATCATCTTTCAAATCCAATATTAAAAAAAATTAAATTTAAGCATTTGATATTGTTATTAAAGGGATTTGGGTGCAATTATATCAACACTAATGCATCAAATCCCATTAAAACCTTGCAGTTAAGTGTGCTTAGCATTCCAGCCTTTCTAAACAAAATAATTAGCATTAGGATTGGTTGGTCAAGTAGGATATATATTATCATATATGAAATCTTTCAATTGAGAAGCTATGAAGCATAAGCATTTGATGTTGTTATTAAAGGATTTAATTCTTAACTTTTAGCCAATTATCATCTTCATAATAAAGAGGGCGGGGGATGCACATTTGGTACACCAACTTTATACAATTAATGCAACATTTCAATTTGATTTCTTCATTTTATCAAATTACATTTATTCCCCAACTCTATTGCAATTAATTTTGTTAATATAGCTCTTGACACACTTAAAAAAATAGTTCATGTACCAAATAAACTCAAAAATATTTTACAGTGAGAATGCATTTAAAAGAATATATCTAAGTGTTAGATAGACCATAAATCTATAATGATTTCATTAATTTCTAAAACTTAATAATAGATCCCCTAACCTAAACATTTATTTCTATGCAAATAACCAAATGATCAATTTTATTTTATATATATATATCTTTTTTTTGGCCAAATATATATATATATATATCAAACTGTAATTATGAAAAAAAATTAATAGTTGGTTTGGAAATTAAAGATGTTAATATATCAAACCTAAGGCTTGGCCGTTAGATCTATCAAACGGTCTGCATCATTTCATGGTGGAGGCCAGAAAAAGGAAGCGGAGGCAGATGGGAGGCAATGGCGTCGGCGGCGACGAGAGGCAGCACATTGATAAGAAAAAGGTTGGCCTTTTCACTCTTTCTTCTTATCCCTCTCCCTCTCTCGTTGCCCTTTTTTAAAATCTAATTGTTTAACGGCTTTGCAAATCTGTTAGGAAGTGTTTTATTAGTCCCCAATTATCAGCTCCGTTGTCCAAATCACTTCAAAGGTAGTGCTGATTCGATAAAATTTCATAACTATATATAGCTACTGGTTGTATACCTGGTAGTTCTTAAATTGTGAAATACTTTTTTCCCCATTCAGTAGCATCATTGGGTTCGGAACCAAGGTTTCTTGACATTAGAAAGTCGAAGAGGGGGGCATCGAGGTGAAATTGCTGTTGGACTTTGTCTTCAAGATATTGAACCCTTGAGCAAGGATGCGAAGTGCTTAAATTATTAATTTTTGAGCCCCAATTAATATGACAGAAATGAACCATTAAGTTGAACACTTTAATAAGGCAGGGTTTGAAGGACATAAATAGAGTTGCTGATGTTTCTTGGCCGCAAAAATTGCTTTATTTTATTGTTCTTTGGATATTAATGTTTTGAAATATTATTTGGAAGATTTTTTATCAAATGTTGTAGTGGAGAAGAGATAATTCTCATGCTGGTTTTTGTCTATGGCCACTGCGATATGCGTTAAAGATGCTGCTTTTAGGAGAAATTCCCATTTTGCACAAGTCAGATCAATGAGGACAATTGACGGATGATGATGGGTTTCAATGGATTTAAATAAAATCCAGATAGGCTTACGCTGTTGTGGGCGCTTTCAAGCTTTAAGACATGGAAAATCATTTCATTCTTATTTAATCAGACTTGGGCTTCTGAGTGATGTATTCCTTGCAAACAATATGATATCTGTGTATGTGAAATGCTGTCATTTAGATGACGCACAAAAACTTTTTGATGAGATGCATGACCGAAATATCATTACTTGGACAACAATGGTATCTGCGTATACCAACTGTGGGAGGCCTCGTGAGGGTCTTAAACTTTATAACCAGATGCTGGAATCTAGAACACAGGAACCCAATGAATTCTTGTACTCTGCGGTTTTGAAGGCATGCAGTCTCATGGGAGATGCTGAGTTGGGTGAGCTGATTTATCAAGATGTATCTAAAGCTAAGCTGGAATTTGACACTGCTTTGATGAATGCAATCCTGGACATGTATGCCAAATGTGGAAATTTGAGGGAGGCTCAAAAAGTATTCAACGCAATCCTGTGTAAAAATTCAATTTCGTGGAACACCCTTATTTTGGGTTATAGTAAGAA
>QFDD01003776.1:0-14631 GCA_006871305.1 Vachellia collinsii
CTCCTCTTTACATTTCCTGTCCTCCTCCTTTGATTTGTTTGATTGACTTGGCTGGCTTTGAAGAAGCAACAAGTACCTTCTGCTTCTTCTTGGTGTTCTTCTTCTTTCTTTCTTTTTTTTTTTTTGATGTATTTTTCTTATATTTATGGATGATGAAATAGTTTTTGGTGGGGGTCCAACCATGTCAGTTCGTTCATATTTAAAGAATGGATGGGTTAGTTGGGGATCATGGGACTCATGGTCCGGCGCACTTGATACCTTTACGCTACAACTCCTGGGTTTTGCATTGCTCGAGTGATATCAGTTGAAATTAATTACTATACACCTTGAGCCAAGGTGGTGGTAGAGAGAGTGTGTGTTTTTTTTGGGGGGGGGGGGGGTGTGGGCCATTCTGTTTCATTTGAACTCCTGGGCCTTTTCCTGTACTGTTGTGAAATCCACGAGCTGTCTTTATAATCGCCGCAATGTTCTCCAATAGGTAGTTCAGTTGATTCAGCTCGTCGCTACAGAGGAAGGAGTTTGTCCTCTCATTTAAATTTAGAAGTCACAGATGAGTGAGGCAAAGTCACTGTAGTCATGGAACATTTCCAGTAAGTTTTCCAGGTAACTCCTAGCTCAGAACAAATGGCCTCCCAACAGACATATTGCTGCCGACTCGTAAAGGACAATTCGATGGGCTTTTAATTGGAGCCCAATGCTACTTCACATGAGCAGTCACGTATTATACTTGAGTTGAGGGAGCCCATTATGGATGTAATGGCTAAACAATCTTCTCTCCTGCATTATTTAACTACTGGGGCCAGGACGAGCTGATCTAGAATTCCGTCAAAATAATTCATATCAGGGAAAATTAGTCTCTTTTTTTTTTTTAACCGAAGAGAAAAATTAGTTATTTAATCATCCACCTTTTACCTCATTTATAACTCAATACTTTAACTAAGACTTCAAGAACTGAGTCGCTCTAATATATACATGTATATATCTTATGACTTATAAGTAAATTAAAAATTAGATGATTACAAGAATAATTTTTGCTTCATATTAGGATCTTCGCATCAGAATTCCTTACTTTTACATACATACATACATACATACAATAACGGCTGCTTTTCATTTGTCCCTGTGCTTCAGTGTCAATGAAGAGGGGCAATGACGTGCCGAGGCTCTCCTGTGATGATTAAGAAAGAGTGAAGACCCAGCACGCAGTTATGTTGAGAGAGAAATAGCGAGTGGCCTCAAGAGAGGGATGGTAATAGTTTTGAGCGTGTTGTGGGCTGTAGCATGAGGATGGAATATGGAGGTTAATTTGAATAAAATATTATGAATTACCTTGCAGTCGCTTGGAGGGTATTAGGACTTGCTGTATATTGGACCCTGTTGATTTTTCACTGGGATACGCAGCATTATTTATAAGGATTTGGTTATGCCCTCTATTTCGAAGGAACCAACTTTAAAGGTGACTCCCAAGAGTTAGAGTCTACATACGTACGTACGGGAGAACATTAAAAGGTTGCATGGAACAGATAATAAGAAAGAATGAGTGGAGCTGAGAATGATAAAAGTGTTATCGATTAAGGATAATTAAGAATAATGCAAGTGACAAGTGATGAGAGGGTCACGGCGTGGATGGGAATGGGAGGAAGGAAGGGGAAATGAGGGATTGATCCAAACCACATGAAAATGGGAGCCTAACCCACCGGAATAGCTGTGTTGGCCTCAATTGCTAATTATGACTTCGCTTTCGTTCTTTCTTAATCATGCAAATATCATAATATGCTGTTTGACCCTTTCCAACGGCTTGCCCCTTGCTTTCATCCCTCCTCTTCATGTTCGCTTTTAAAAAATAAAAATACAATCACCATCATTTCATATCCGCTATTATTTAAAGTAATCAAAGGGTGCAAGTCGAGTGGGGCAAAACAAGAGGCGTTAAATAGAATGCATGAGAAATTGACGTGGCAACAAAGCCGCTCCCTTTGCCCGCGCTCCCCATGCCTCCCCCACATTAATAAAATCCCTCTGCCTCTCAATTCTCCCACACCAATCTCCTTTTCTCCTCTCTCAACACTCACCCATGTCTTGCTTCAAGAGCAAATACCAGGGTATGACATTACTGTGATTTCCTCATTTCATGTCTTTCATTATTGATCGGTTTTTCCCTCTCTGAATGGATCCTGCTTTATTGCATCCTGAATGGAGCCGCTGTAGTTTTTTTACCATTCCCTGTACCTCCCCTGCATGCTCTAATCAAATCCGGTGCCACTTGCAGATGAGCTCATTGCCAATGCGGCTTACATTGGGACACCGGGAAAGGGCATCCTCGCCGCCGATGAGTCCACCGGCACAATCGGAAAGCGTTTGGCCAGCATCAACGTCGAGAATGTCGAATCAAACAGGCGTTCTCTTCGCGAACTCCTCTTCACCGCCCCCGGTGTGCTCGAGCGCCTCAGTGGCGTCATCTTGTTCGAGGAAACCCTCTACCAAAAGACATCCTCAGGTATTCATTCTTGCGGTCTTTATATGAGCGCGTCAGACGTGCCATGAATTTATTGAAACTTTTTCCATGATATCCATAAACATTATTAATTGATTCGTGTAGGAAAGCCCTTCGTGGATGTGCTCAAGGAAGGAGGTGTCCTTCCTGGGATCAAGGTAGACAAAGGAACTGTTGAACTTGCAGGTACCAACGGAGAAACAACCACTCAAGGTCTGGATGATATGGGTCAGCGCTGCAGGAAGTACTACGAAGCCGGTGCTCGCTTTGCCAAATGGCGCGCCGTCCTCAAAATTGGCCCAAACGAGCCGTCTCCGCTAGCGATCCACGAAAATGCCTATGGCTTGGCACGCTATGCGGTGATATGCCAGGAGAACGGGCTGGTCCCCATTGTTGAGCCAGAGATCCTTGTGGATGGACCTCATGACATCCACAAGTGTGCTGATGTCACCGAACGTGTTCTCGCTGCTTGCTACAAGGCCTTGAATGATCATCATGTCTTGCTAGAAGGCACCTTGTTGAAGCCAAACATGGTTACCCCTGGATCGGATTCCCCAAAGGTCGCCCCCGAGGTGATTGCTGAGCACACCGTTAGAGCTCTGCTGCGGACTGTTCCGGCCGCCGTGCCAGCCGTGGTTTTCTTGTCCGGAGGGCAGAGTGAGGAGGAGGCCACCATCAACCTCAATGCCATGAACAAGCTTAAGGGGAAAAGGCCGTGGTCCCTGTCATTCTCTTACGGAAGGGCGCTTCAGCAGAGCACTATCAAGGCATGGGCTGGCAAGGAGGAGAACGTTTCCCAGGCCCAGGCTGCTCTGTTGGTGAGGTGTAAGGCAAACTCAGAGGCAACTCTGGGAACATACATGGGTGATGCAAAACTTGGTGAGGGTGCCTCAGAGTCGCTCCATGTCAAGGATTACAAATATTAAAGCCCGTGTGAGGTTATGGTTTGCACTTGTTTTTGGAGTTACTGGATCTCTTGCCATCAGGGCTTGGGTGCTTTTTCATTTTTCGTCACATAGGATGATTTAAATAAATAATATGACAATAATAGCTCTAGCTTTACCAACGTTGATATTATACCCTTTTCAGTTTCTTTTTGGTATTCCCTTTGATTAGAGAGTGTTACTGTCATTTTTTTTATAACTGAAACCTGAATCAGGTGGCGGAACATGTGTGTGTGTGTGTGTGTGTTGTAGAATGCAGATTATTCAGCTTAGTTGGCTCTTCTAGCTCACCTACTCAATACTATCATATATTCCATTTCTTAAATACTTGATCAGGGCAAAGAGGCTCTTGATCAAAATTCTCAAACAAATAGCATGGAAAATACGACAGAAAACCATTTTAAATAAAACACCGAAAATTTAACTCGGGCAGAACCAGTACATTAATCTGCCTTTTGTTTGTTCCTTCTATGACATTCCTCCCTGGGCAAAATCCTAGTCTTGCACCTATCGACGTGACTTCGTCTGGGATTGATCGTGTAATCTGATCCGTCTCATATGCTACTCAATCTCCCAGGTCTTTCGCATGGCATGAGTCTTGACTTCCACCCTTTAGTATATAGAAATCATCACGATTCAAACTTTTTTTTTTTTTTGCATTTGAATTCAGTTATAAGTTTATATAAAAGCTACAGAATAACTCAATCTAGTCTATAGTAAACCTAGTAGAGATTGTGGACAGATAAAGAATTGAGAGTTTTTAAACGTTTTTTTTGTGATTTAAAAAGTTTTCACACAATTTTAATTCATATTGGGTCTAGCGGAAGGAGATACTGCCTTTCATTGTAGTTAACTAAAATTTGAATTTTTGTTAGAAGAGTTATCCACATTTTATACTTGATAATGCTTTAAATAATATTATCTGGAGATACTCATAAATTTTTTTTAAAAAAAACACAGTTTTTTTACCCCCTTGCTGTCAGGGGCCATTCAGTAGGATTAAAACTTGAATTCCAAATTTGACCCACAAACTTTTTTGGGCCGTATTGACCGCTACGTCAAATTTAAACCGCGAAGCATATCACCAAGGATGCCCACTTGTTTTATAAAGAGGCCCCAATAAGAAGTAAATTAATAACACTCAATCTTTCATTAATATCTAGAGTAAATATTCAAAAATACCATTTATCTTTTATAAAAAGAGCATTTGGCACCATAAACAAATTTTGGATGCAAAAATGCATACAATCATTCAAAAAACGGTCTAAAATACTATAGACGTTAACTTTGACTCAAGCTGTTAAGTCATTTTTTTTAAATTCATCCAAGTCATATTTTGTTTTAGGGTTAGTTAAGATTCAAAAAACAAAAATTTTCATTGTCTCTGAATTTTACGTAAATAACTTTTATGACTCAATTTTTTATAAACATTTCAAAAATTAATATTATTTTTCAAAATTCATCATTTAGGGCTAGAAAAGTAGCATCTTGTTTAATGACTAGTTTAGAGTCAACAGAATGAAAAAAATTTCCTATCTCAAGATTGTATGGAAACAACCTCTACGACTCAATTTTTCATAAGGATTTCAAAAATTAAAATTAGTTTTAAAAATGCATCCATTTGAAGCCAAAAACGGTCACATCCAATTTAAAGGCTAGTCTAGAGTTAGAAAATAAAAATTTTTCACTATCTCGCAATTTTATGCAAATAACCTCTAAGGCTTAAACTTTTTTAAAAATTCCAGAGATTTGGATTAATTTTCAAAATTCCTTCATTTGGGGTCAGAAATGTTACACTTATATAAAAGATTAAGCATTCCAGGTCAATAATTTAACGATGTTGGTCAAAATTAACGTCTTTGCCATTTTAGGCCATTTTTTTTATCACTGTGTCCATTTTTGTATCTAAAAATTATTTATGGAGTTAATGCTTTTTTTCACTAAAAGTTAAATAGTATTTTTAAACATTTACCTACGTTCTAACTTCAGGATAGTTCCAGAAGTTTAAGAGATACTAGCCCGATGGGAGATGGGTATTTAATGGGCCACATTTATGGGCGTTCTGGGCCGGAAAGGGAAAAAGCTCTTCCCCCATTTGATGTAAGCATCTGTGTCCCCTACCTGCAGAATCCGGAAAAGTCCCTGATCGGTGAATGCGATAAGAGCAGACGATTAGGTTTGTACGTCCTATACATATATATACATGCAAAGAGTGAATTCCCTATCTGGAGATGGAAGGAGGGCAAGTGAGAAATAATTGGCATTATGGTACAGTTTCTTTTATTTTAAGGGGCGAGAAGGTGGCTCAGTAAGAAGTCACGTCAGCAATATGAGGGGGAAAGCACGTTTGCCTTTGTAATCTCACTTTCGCGTGGCCCTCCATTATACGCAATTGGGTATGCTTTGACCGCTCTAATTTACTTAAGTGCACCCTGTTGGAAGAAGAAGAAGAATAGAAAAGCTGAAACCATACAAACAAAGCAGAGATGACATTGACTGCTATGACTCCCCAAACACACTGTGATGGACACTTTTTGCAGGAAACTTCTTTACTCTTTCCCAGGTACGGACACTGCTCGTCCACCTCCCTCTATCACTTATTTGTGTAAGCAGCAGATCCATCAGTACGTTACGTGAGGTACCACCACCACCCTTGTTACGCAACACCAATACGAGACTCCACACACACACGAACCCCTCCTCTCTCTCTCCCCTCTTCCCACTGTTCATCTCTCTCTCAATCATTCATTCCTCATTACTCTATCTTGCCCACCAAGGACTCCTTTCCGCTTTCATTAATACTCTCATTTGCGGGTTTCGCCTTTGTTACTTAAGCCAGCCCTCTCCGGATCATTCTGGGTAGTAGGGTTTTCCACTTAGACTCATGTTTTCCTTAAAAAGAACAAATCACCTTCTTTCTTCATCTCGTGATTAGAGATGACTACCTGATCGGATTTCATCTATCTGTTTTCTTGCTGTTATATGTGTTTTTTTCCTGCATTAAAAGCGAACACAGTGGTTTGTCAAACTACTTATGTTTCATTCACACGCACACACCATGGTAGTTAGCTAGAAGCAATGCTCAGCAAATGTCCGAGAAAGACGTGAGGCAAGTGTGCAGCATGGACCGACCAAAGTTTTTGGTTGGGTGATGTAAGGTCAGTGGTCAGCAATTGGACCACACACAATGGGTTTGCTTTGATTGACGGTAGAAGAAGCCACTTTTCTGATAAGATTTACATTAAATATGTAAGAAGAATTTTAATGTGTAAGAAGAATTTTATCTGGATTCACATGAATGAACGTACTTTTCTAATGTTGGGACAAATATTACTACTTAGTTAATAGACTTTATCCTAGCATTGACAAATCATATTCACGAAAGTTGAAAGAAAGCTTCTCTATGTTTATCTCGTATACTGTAAATCACGTCTAAAAAGTAGTTTCTACCGCTTGCTCGTAGCTCAGTGGTCTGATTGCATCACGCGGAATAATTCTCTTGCTGCAATGTTACTACTGTGCGCTGAATGCCATTAAATGATCTGATTACTGTTAGTTCCCACACACACAACACATGTATTTTGCTCGATCGAAGTTGCTGTTGTGTGTGCTTAAAATCAATTAATGCACCCAGCACTCCTACTTCTATGGCTTAGAATTTACAAACTTTCTGCTCATAGTAACGGAGGTCATTAACCATAAAGCCATACATGCCACCCGCCTCGCAACTTGCAATGGCGGGCATCATCAATTCATTAGCTTTCAAGCGTTAGCTAGGTTCCATTCCTGGTAAAAATATAATGTGAGAGGGGCGAGGGGGAATCTACGTATGCATTATGTGGGTGCATTAATATACACTAGATTGCTGTTTACTTGCAAGAAATTAGTATTTGGTAGAATCGTGGTAAAAAAAGTGTTAAGCTAACAATATCGTATCTGGAAACCTTTTTACAGCATTCATTAATCTCTTCCATCCCCTAGTTTGCTGTTCGAGACGGGAACTTTTTTTCCAAATGTAATTTTTATGGCAGCTATTCAATTGTGCCCGATCGCCAACTTTGTCCACAATGTACTTAGTCAAACAAAACCTTAACAGGGAACAAAGGAATCAAATAGGAAAACCTCAGCTTACAAAGTCTTGTATTTCTAATTCTCCGAAAAAATATAAACTGAATATTTCAAATTCACCTGTTTCAGAAACAAAACTTCTTGGACACTTGTTGTTTTTATTGGACACTAACAAAAATAACAGTTGAAGAGAAGTCTACTCCAGTAATAATCAGAAACAACAGGAACTCCATGTGTGTGTTGGCACAAAAAGTAATTTTCGTAACAATAATATAACTTAATTTGGTTCTTGAATTACAATCTCACTATTGGCGCGTTAATATATATACAAGGCATAGAAGCGATGCAGAAATTCACAGTTCTTCATTCAGTACACAGGCACGGCGGGCTACAGACACGCACAGTTCACTTACTCAACTTTCCACAGAAGGAAGAAAAAAGCCTAACTAATATTGACATTATTGATGGTGTAAAGTAACACGAAATTAATGCGACTCCATTCGCAAGCCTAAAAACAAAACGCAAAATATGGGCTGAAGGAAACTCACCTGAATTGGCGGTAACATTTGAACATATTTAAGTGAACTGTGCCACTTCGTCTCTCCCTCGGAAAAAACGTACAGCAGTTGAACGGTTGAACTCGTTATTTTCGTCCTAAAAGCCCACAAATACGATAATGAGCTGAATGGACCGCCTACTTGGCTATTTTTCGTCAATATATATATAAACCCTCACATGGATCTTCCGTACATATCATATCAGAAAAAAAAGTGTCAAATTAATCTCCATGAGGCTACAAAGGACTCAACCATCTTTCTTTCACTCACTGGTTTTGATTTCCTTTGTTAATCTTCAAGCCGTAGTTTTCCCACAAATTTTCTGAGCCTTCGGTGCTAATAAAGAAGGGAAAGCAGTTAACGTCAGCCGCAACCGCATTGGAATTGGAAGGCGAAGAGCCATCGTTTGTTTGTAGCCTCTCATTGCCGTGTCGTTGGTCGTTAACATTGATATCACAATAAGGAGTCGTACTTCCATGGTTATACAAGGATGGCTGGTCATTGATGTTGCTGTCAAAGTAAAAACAGCTTCTTGACTTTTCCTTGCGCTTCTTGGTTCCTTCCTTATTGGCATTTGCATAGCTCGTTATGTTTCCCCACTTGTGTTTGCACATCAAAGCAGTCCTTTCGTAGCCAAAGCAAGCCATTTTGTTGGCCACTTCCTCCCACATAACCTCTTCCGAACACCCACTTTGCTGAAACCCGGACTCCATCTCAGCCCTTAACTCTAGGAGCCTTGTAATCTCACTCTTTGACCAGTCGTCGACACCTCTATGACTACCATTGAGGGTTTCACTCCCTTCTTCGTTCTGGTTTTCCCTATGATTCTGAATTTCACTAGCCATGATTAGAGCCTGCTCAACAGGAGATTGAGCTTTTACCTCTCTTCCCGTTAGTTTCTGCAAAGCGTCCATTAGAGCAGCATCTCTTGCTTCAATCCACGCTCTCTCTTTAGCCCGAAACTTGTGCTCCATTTCCAACCTCGCGGCCTCCTGTCTTCTCCATTCTTCCTCTCTTAAAATCCTCTCCTTCTCCTTCTGTTCAAGCGTCTTCACAAGCCTATCCATCCACGCCTCTTGCTTCTCAATCAGCTTCTTCATCTGTGAGTCAATGAACTCCTTTATTTTTGCCTTCCATCTACTACTCCTCTTCCTCCCCTTATCCGTGGAATCATTTTCCATGCTGCAAAGATGATTGTTGTCCTCCGAAGATGACGTGCCGAAATCTGTTGAGTTAGTGAGGCTGAGGCTATCACAAGTCTTGTGGTTGTGAGACTGAAACATGTCATGATTTGTTTGGGAGGGTGTCTGAAAGCCAATTCCGCTGCTGCCATAATTGGTTTCTGGTACTGAGGTTGAGTTGTTGTTTCCTCCATACAAAGCTTCAAGTTGACGGAAGAACCTGTAATGCTTCCCATCCTGTCTCCTAGCCTTACCTTCCTTTGTCTTCTTGTAATATTTGTACAAGTTCTCGAATTTTTCCCGGCATTTCTTCCCACTCCTTTGGTATCCATATTCTTCCGACATGATCCTGATCATCATCATCATCATCATCAACAGAAGTGACAACAAATTGGTAATGGAATGAAGGAAAACGCTAATAAGCCTAATCGTAGGAAGTTATGAATTAGAACCCTAGTTAGAGGGGTGGGCGAAAAATCCCTATGATGCAGGCCCATGTGACAATGTTGTCAGGTAATTAATTAATAATAATGTAATGCCATGCAGTGACGTTTGTATCGTTTCGTTCTTGCTACCTAGTTATAGCAAATACAACCAAGCATATATGACCACTCAACCTGCTATAGGAACAAGATTTTGAAGCAAGAGCCCATGGTTGATGTCATTTCAGAGGTTATAAAATTAGAAAACGGGTCCATAGATGTATCTAAGAGGTAAATCAATTCTAGATCAGCGAGAGACTGAAAACTTAAGAGAAATGGAAAAACTTGCACTTAAAGGAGGGGTACAAATTTTCAAAATGGAAAACGAGTCAGTGGCAGTACCGTACTAGTCTTCATATATCAACTTATTAGTGCTTCAAGTACCACGCAAGCAAAAATCACAAATTGAGTAGAGAAACGAGACCTGGGTATCCCACTGAAGCCAGTGTTGTCATTTTCCAGCGGGAAACAGTTGACAAAACTGTACACCACGCTAGCTATCCCAGTTTCCAGAAATCACAGCCCGCGATTAAATTAACAGGAGGTGCAGTCATCTTAATATAGCTACTAATTAATTGTCACGGAGTTGCAGCGCGCGCGCGCGCGCACACACACATATGAATATGTACTTGTATTTAATTTAGTCGGTTCTCTTGAATTAATTTTTTGCAGCTCAAATTAACAAACTGGAACAGAAAATAGTGATTTTTAAAGTATTCGAGCTTGAGAAATTGAAAACAGAAGAGGCGAGGAGAAGAATTGGAGGCGAATATAGAAGAATTAAGAAGAAGAAAATAAGTACCTAGAGACTTCGTCCCATAAGGGGCCTTTCTGATTGGCCTCTTTGAATTTAGGGTCGAGACGAGATCTGATCTCAAGAAGAGTGAGTGTTTCCTGCCTGGGCCATCTGCCGGTGGAGGCATCCCCGGCGAGGCAACCTGGGGTCTCGGCCTCTAAGCCACTGAGTGGAGGAGTGAAAGCGCTGGCGGTGGTAGCCGGAGTGGCTACAGTGATATTGTTAGTCGGGGGAGCGGCGGCGGGAGGTGAATCGGAGGCGAAGTCGTGGAGGGAACGAGGCATTACATCGGCGACATGACGACCAAACATCATCATGTCGTAGTGCTGATGTTGGGAGGGCGTGAGATTCCGGTGAGGCTGGAAGAGCTCAGCAGTGGGCTGCTGCGGAGATATGGAGGGGAAGTGTGGGGCAGTGGACCTGGGAGCTCCATTCATGAGCTGCCTGAGATCGGCCATGCCATATTGCTGGGGATGATGGTGGTTGTTGTGGTGATCTTCCATCTCCATGAGATTGTGGGGAAGTAGGGAAGAGGAAGCTAAGGTGGGAGTGAGGCGTTAGGAGAAGAAGACAGTGAGAAAGAGTGAAGAAGGAGGAGAGGGAAGAAGCGGCAGACTCGGATCGTGTCGTCCACGAAAAAGCTCAAGTTTTAAGCGAAGGACAATGGTCCCATGTCTGTGAGCAAGTGTGTATGCCTATTGCGTATGTTGTATCATCAAATATGCCTCTCTCTCGCGTACCGGTATTAAGATTATATTATTAGGCCTTCGCTTTCGCTTTTTCAGCTACAAATGGTGCTTAATGGCTAATGCTTATTGTTATGTATGGGGTGGGCTTTGTGCGTCTACAGGAAACTCTGGTTCTCTCGTTATTTTTTACCCTTTAACTGATACGCATATTAATTGTTGGAATTTATAGCTATGCTCGCATATTTTATTTTTTTTGTCTACGCAACAGAAGTATTTAAATAAATGAAAAAAAATACAGATCTTATTATTATGCTTCTAGGATAAAACAAAATACTGAGTAGTAATGAAATATGATATATAATTTTATAACTATGAACGTCTCATACTCCAAATGTACAAGGATATTTTATTTTTCTTTAAAAAGAAGTGGTCTCGAAAAATAGCGGCCTTTGAAAAATAATAACTGTATGGATCAAGAGTAAACGAATAGTCACAGCATATTTTTTTTATGCATAATATTGATTTGAAATATTTTTTTAATGATTGTAATATATACTGTATTATGTTATCGTTTTGTTTTAATTTTTTTTCATAATATGTTATATTTATCATTCAAATAATCATGCACTAAATGAGAATTAGATGTGGCCTCTGTGTGTGTCTCATAAGGAGTTGGCAATTGAATGGTTTGCAGATTAATGTGTGCCGGTTTTCTTCCGATATATAAATATAAATATGAATACAGCTAATTGCAGTCTCCAAAGATGATGAATTTCACATATTAATGCGGTTACTATCAGAATAAAGATATAATCAGTGATGGTATATGATAGAGAATTTATATAATATATATATTATTTATGCACAGCAATTACGCACTCCAAAGCTATGTTTGGCATATGGAAAATGGACTAGGAAAAAGAGATCATGCGAGCAATTTTTTTGCATCTATTAAATGGTAAAGTGACTTTTATCTGAGAGGGGTTTTAATTTTTTGCTACGAAAAGCTTTTTCGTTCTTTTTTTTTTCATTATCTTTTATCAAACAGGACATATAAATAGTGAATTGAAATCTTACCGGGATTAATTAGTACGATGCTGATTTAAATGGTAAATGTGAAGTGAAGTAGGGAGTAGTGGTTAAGTTTTAGTGTGTGTGAGTGCAAGAAAAGTAAAGAGGCACAAGAGAGACGAGGAAAGTTAGTTGATTAGCAGTAGGAGAGGTTGGGGGCCGCGAATAAGAGATCGACGCGTGGACAATAGTGGACATGTCGAATGCGAGACAGCAGAGTTTTGTCTTGCTGACGCGTGTATAGTGCTTTGGACGCGACCTTTTTGACTTTTTTGGTAATTATTCTCTACATCACCCTCACCTCTGCTACCCCTTTACAATTATTACTCAATTAATAAATATTTGGCACTAAATTACCAATTTTGGTTCTGAATGCTTAGTTGACTGGTCAAATAATGACTTTAGTAAAGCATTTCGGAATTAACTTCAAAGTTGAACTGCTCTCAGCCTCCCCGTCACATATATAAATTAGATGTGGACCTCGGAATTGGAAAAACAATTTTCGGACTTGTATCATTTACAATCTATAAATAATTATTCTCGTCATTGCGAGTTTTTACATCTTATGTCGGTGATCAAGCTTTAAATCGTAGACTGAACTGTCTATTTATATAAATTATAACCTATTCCAAATTTGTCATACTCCGTTTTGTTACTGAAAATAAACTGTCCCGTGCAATCGAAGAAACAAAGAATTATCCTAAAATTTCCCCAAGCTCTAGTGCTTCCATAATTAAAGATGAAATTTACGGCACAACATCGAAATCCTTTGTTGAGAGGATAACATTTTTTATAAAACCATCCTAAGCTAAATGCAAGGACCTCGCGCTTATATTGCATCAACTATAGTGAAGCTTTCGAATTTTGTAGTGCTTTCTAACGTCAAAACTGCTACAATTTTGTAGTGATTCTATAAACCACTACTAAGTGTGACACAAAACATGATGTTTCGAATTTTGCAACTGTCTCCAACTCCAAAACTGCTACAAAATGTCGTCATAAATTTGATGCTAACTTCCCGCCATCACCATCTACAAATCACACTAGAGTTGGAAGGTTACAAATTTGCAGCGGATTGACCTAAAACAGTTATAATGTTATAAACTTGTAACGTTTTTTTTTTTACTACAGAGTGAACCCTGCAAATGTTTTTTTTTTTTGTGGTGCAAGTTTGAAAAATTGGTTCCGTTTGTTGCAATTTATAAATAATGTTACTTGATAATGAGTTTATACTGTGGTAGATATATGTTCAGTTAATATCCAGTTCGATGAGAGAGTCATGTATATAGCCTTGGACCAAAATATACTTGCTCGAAAAAATAACATGGTGGCTTCAATCAAGGGCTTCCCATAAAAGAAAAGGATATAGGCAACGTACCTGTTTTTTTGTAGCATGTGTGATGGCATACAAGATCAAACGTGCAATATGCATGACACTAATAATGAGAACAAACGGTGTGTCTCTACAGGCAAGACTACAAAGATATTGGTCAATCCATTTTTAAATGCTGTGAGATAAAAAAAATTGAATTTTTTGCTTATTATATAATATTGCTGTAAAAAAATTATTTGTGACAAAAAAATTTAAGTATGCCTGTACCATACAAAGTTTAACTATGCACTGAAATATACGTGGCAGACACCGACGCATAATGCAAGTAGAAAAATTAAAATATTAAAAGTAAGTATGTGCATGGCCGTTTTGAACCAAACGATTCTATGTATTGTTTAGAGATAGCAGTTAGAAAAAAACATGTGGTCACAATTTAGCCATGGAGCCGTTTTTTCCCCTTTAAAACAAAGAACATGAATACACAGTTTCAGCTTAGTGTGCAGTGCGCATGCTCAAGAGGCTTCTTTTATTTAAAAAAAAAAAATGAGAGGGCTTCACAACCGGTGGTAACGGGAAGAAGCAAAACTGTGAAGGAAACCGTGATAAGTGTGTATCTTTTTTTCTTTAAACACATGTATCTTTTTAATGAAGATAAACTTATTGTAATATTTTAAAATGAAGGGGTATGATTTTAAGAAGCAATATCTTTATAAATCAAAGAATTTTTATGAATAATTGTTTAGGGAGTTATAATATTAAAAGTCATCAATGATCATGTCTCGTTAGTTTCTAAAAATAATAAATCATACGTCACTTGGTGGAAGATTGTGTTGTTTTTAATAAACCCCTTCAAACCATAAGGGTGTAACTCTTCAGGGATAGTTGTTTTGAAAAACTATTGATTATTTAATTGTTTTGGTGCATGAATAACCTTTTAGAATTTACGAATATAACACGTGGCTGTAACTTTTAATTGAAGGGGTATTATTTTAAAATATGTCACTTGAAGACATTTC
>QFDD01003777.1:0-16061 GCA_006871305.1 Vachellia collinsii
TTTTCATAGTTTAAATTTATTTATTTATATTTATAATGATAATTTTATAAAATAATAAATTGGAAAGGATACTCATTTTTTTGATGCCATATCAAACAATAATCAGCTTTGAAAGAGGTGAGAGAGAGTGTGTGTGTGTGTGTGTGTGTGGAAATGAAAAGATTGGAAATGAAAATATTAGAATATTAGTCAATGTAAATAAGATTGTTAGATTGTAGAATAATTGGATAGGATACTCTTTTCTATGTATGTAGATAATCCACTTGTGTTCCCTAACCAATACAGTTACAATTTAACAAACTTAGTTACATTGATTAATATTCTAATATTTCCCCTCAAACTAAGGGATCTCCTAAACATCTAAACGTCTTTTAAACATAGAAAAAGTTTGACTGAAAATTGCCTTTGTAAACCCATCAGCTACTTGCTTCGAAGATAGTATGTGACGTATGCAAATTTCTTTTTGAATAGCACATTCTCTTACAAAGTGCTGATCTAGCTCAAGATGCTTAGTTCTAGCATGGAGGATTGGGTTTGCTGTCATCATCCCTGCACTCTGATTATCACAAAATACTTGAAGAGTTTGAGGAAGTCTAATTTGCACCTCACTCAAAAGTGATTTCATCAGAGAATCTCTACAACAGTAGAGGCCATGCTCCTATACTCTGTCTCTATGCTGGACTTAGAAATTGTAGTTTGTTTCTCAGAGGACCAAGATACTAAATTATGTACAAAGTAGATACAGTAGCCTGTTGTGCTCTTCTTGTCATCTCTATTAGTAGCCTAGTCAGCATCATAAAAGGCAACAATAGACTGGTTTTGTGATGGTCTTATTTGTAAACCATGATACAAACTTCCTACAAGGTATAGAAGAATATGCTTGACAGCTCTCCAGTGTTCTTGAAATGGAGCTTGCATGAATTGACAGACTCGATTTACAACAAAACTCATTTTTTGGGTGTGTGATTTGTAGCATATTGTAAAGAGCCAACAATAGTTCTATAGAGAGAAGCATCATACATTGGATTTGTACCTTGTTTAGTTAAAACTAAACTGGATGTCATAGGAGTATTGTAACATCCTAAATATTAATTAGAAGTTAATTATGATTAAGAGATAATCTTTGTGATTAAAGTTCCACTTTTATATTTGGAAATGTTGTCTTTGTGTGTTTGGGGGCTTTCACCACAGCCAACCATCGTTATAAGTAAGAATTCTCTCTTGGGTTCCCCTCACCGTGACCAACTCTTGGGTTCGCTGTGGCAATCTTTCATCAAGTAGCGAAGGTTGCTCTTGGGGCACCTTTGCCATAGCCAACTGTTAGTTTTGCCATTGTGATATCATGTTCATTTTCAGGGTTTTCCTCTCAAATCCATTTTGTTGTGGCTAACGTCCAATTTTCAAGTAAGCTTTCTAGTATTAGGACATCTTCATTACGACGATCCTTTTCTTTCACCGTAGTAAACGTGTTTTGTCAGCAATAGTGAAATTAGTGATCATATGTTGGTCATGTGAGGGGTATTATAATACCCCACCCATGTCCTTTATAACATCCTAAGGTTTTGTTCCTGTTTAGCGATCCATAGGCACATGATTTTGTCCTTTTGGGATCCCATAGTCACCCAAAAGACAACTTAGATCTCAAAGCCCTTACCTCAACTATATATACAACATTCACTCTGGATGAGTTCAACTGATGTGAGACTTGAGCATACCCTGCCTACTACATCTCCCTTCTCCCTTCACCCACTATGGGTTCTCTCAGGGTGTTGGATCTTTAGCAGTGCTTGGTGTGACATCCTTCTCCCGTTTTTCCTTCTTTTCTTCTACTTCTTCCTTCTCCAACTGCGACATCAAGAGCTCTCCTAGGGCAATGATTAGGGATCATTTCGGTAAACAAAATCTCTTCCTTTCACCTCATTCCTTCATGAAAGTTGTTCTAAATATTTTTCTCTTCCTAATAGTGGTATTTTTGTGCTAAATTGAGAATATTTTTGGATTAGGTCTTTGTTGAAGTTTTGAGTTTTAGCAATGTAAGACCATAGAAATATAGAGGGATGTTTATAAGGGATTTTAATTGGTTTAGAATCTTGATTTGGGTTTATTATGATTTTATAATGATTTTCTAGATTTTAAACCCAATATAATTATCATTTAAAGACTCTGTAACCAATCTAAATTTTGTGAAGCAATTCATTTGATTGGATATGTCATTGGAGTTGACAATTATCTTTGAATCAAATAGATTTGAGGATCTTGATGAAATATTGAGATTTGGTTATTTTAGGGGAAACTTGAGACATGGATTATGGAGGAAAGAAAAAAAATAGAGGTTCCATTAAGGACTTAAAGAATTTATTATTCATAAGAGGTTGTTTTGATTGTTGTTTCATTGATGGGTCATTATTGTGTGTAGATTAATTGTTTGAGGACTTGACCATAGAACTTTAATAATCATCGTATTATGACTTGTTTGAGAGAGAAGTCACCAGTTTCTACTTATTATGCATACTTGAGACTTGTTTGTGAGTGATGTCGAAATTGTGGTCATAAAAATATGATTTTGTGATACTCCTTGCATTGGTAATATTAAAAATGCATTGAGGGAATCTTGATTCAAATAATGATGACTTGCAATGGCAATGTTGGTTAATGTTTTCTGAAAGATACCATGGTGACTCTATTCTGACCTTGCCTATGAATTTAACGGTGGGAAAGTGTTATTGAACATTTATTTGTGTGTGTGTGTGTGTGTTGATGGAAAATTGTGTATATGCCATGATCAAACTCTAGAAAAATGATTATAGTGGTATTGGGAGAGGAGGATGTGGATATAAAAGGGAGTTTATTAAAAAGAAAATAAAGGGGTGAATATTTAGCATACTTAACGAGGAAACAAGGATGAAGGACGTCCAACTGTATATTGGATGATCCTAGACCCATTATGTTGTGAGGGCCCATGACACCCTTAGTAATATTGGAAAAAGAACCCGTGTTCCGAAGTTGTGTTATGTAGATCTAGCCAATCCACATAACTTGTATGGTTAGTTTTGTGGGTAGTTATAGTCACATTGGTTAGCACTAGCCCATGAGTTCAGCCAGAGGAAATAAGGCTAGGGGAGTTGCAAGGGAGACTCAGTGTAAGAAAAATGATTATGTGATTATTGATTCACGTGAATCTCATGATTATTGAAATACATATTTATGTTGATGCTGATATGGATATATATATATTGTGAAATGTGAAAAGAGATGATTGTTGAATTGTTTGAAAATTGGGTATGATTCATGAAAATAGTTTTGTATGGCATTAATTCTTTATCTCTCATTGGCACTCGTTGGTATGCTTTTTGATTTGGATTGTTGGTTGCTGAGGCTTTTGTCTCATCCTGTTGTTATTAAAATTTTCAGGTGATAGTTCCCGTGCTAAGACTGTTGGGAAGGCTCCGGAGGCTTGAGTTGGACTATAGTTGTTGTATAGTCTCCTCCTTAATTATATGTGATGTATTGATATATATTGCCATCATTATAGGATCATATTTTGTTATAAATTTAATTGAGATACTTATATTCGTATTTTTGATGAATTGTTATGAGAGAGCCAGAGGCCTCTCCTAGATAACATTCTAGGTGGATCCACTATATTGTTCTATGACTAAATGATGTAATATCAATTTTTGTTTCTTCTTTAGTGAAAGGTTATATTCCTTTAGTCAACTATTTCTACAAACTAAGAATTTTATAGTTATGATTTGTATTAAAGTGCTATTTATGGAGTTAAGTAACCTATTTAAAAAGGCCGTTGTTACAAGTATGCTCCACACATGCTTTATAAAAGCTAGCCTTCTTTAGAAGAGTATAATGTATTTGGATTGAGAAAGAAAGAAAGAACCATCTTTGAGAGATTTAACTTCAATCCCCAAAAAATAGTGTAGCTTCCCAAGGTCTTTAAGTGCAAATTTCTTATTCAAAGCTTTGATCAGATCAGATATTGTAGTAGCAGATGTACTTGTGAAAACAATATCATCCACATATACTAATATGTATGTAAGTAATCTCCATCTTGTTCATTTGAATAAAGAGAGATTGATCACATCTATTGTTAGTAAAGCCAAATTGTTTTAGAAAAGCTCCTAATCTTTCAAACCATGCTCTAAAAGCCTGTTTAAGTCCATATAGAGCTTTGTCTAACCTGCATACAAGAGATTGAGCTCTTGCCACATATCCTAGAAGTTGACTCATATAAACCTCTTCATGAAGAATGCCATTGAGAAAGGTATTGTTGATATCAATTTGTCGAATTTCCCATTGTTGAGCTACTGCAATATATAAGAACATACGAATAGTGACAGGCTTTACCACTAGACTAAAGGTCTCTTTGAAGTGAAAATATTTTTGTTGATGGAATCCTTTAGCTACTAGTTTAGCTTTATTCTTCCAAGTGCCATCTAGAAAATTCTTTTTCTTAAAGACCCACTTACACCCAATAACTTTCCTATTGGGTGGCAATTGACCAAGTGCCTCGTCCTGTTCCTCATAAGAGCTTCAAACTCATCATCCATAGCTTTGTTCCAACCAGGAGAGTTGAGAGCTTCAGCTACTGATTCTGGTTCATCATTAGGAGTAGCAACCACCAGAGCTTTGGGTTTGAAAATGCTATTCATTAACTATGTAACTATTCTAATAGGTGTTGGTAAATATATAGAAGCTGAAGATGATGAAATATAAATAGAAGGTGGTAAGATAGGACTTACCACATGAGGAGCTGAGATAGGACTTGAAGGTGTAGCATTAATAGAACTATCTATAGAATCAGAAACATCTACAGAAGAAGGATAGTCAGTAGCACTACATTGGGCATGTGTAAAAGTTTTAGGAGAGATAATAGGAGGATTAGGTAGTGGTAAGGTACACTATAAAGTGGAAGGTGAGGTAGGATTGGTGGATTTTTGTAGAAGCCTATGGTAAGGAAATTTATATTCATTGAATACAACATCACAAGGGATATATATGACCAAGAGGATCCCAGCATTTATAACCTTTATGAGTAGAGCTATATCCAAGAAAGACACACCCAATAGACCTATAATCCATTTTATGTATGTTGTAAGGTCTTGTATGAGGAAGGCACAAACATCCAAAGGTAGGAAAGTGTTTGCAACATGGTACCTGTCCGAATAGTTGCTGAAAAGGAGTAGTACCACCAAGAGCCTTAGAAGGTAGTCTGTTACCAAGATAAACTACTATATGAAATGCATTAGTCCAAAGTGTGAATGGCAAAGATGCATTAGATAGCAAAGTGAGTCAAGTTTTAGTGATAATAGAATGTTTCCAATATGTAACACCATTTTGTTCATGCGTGCCTGAACAACTCAAATGATGAACAATCCTTTTTTTCTTAAGAACCTTTCCTATTTTTAGAAATTCAACCCCATAATCAGAATGTACAGCAAGAATCTTTGAACTTAATTGCAGCTCAACCATTGTTTTAAAATCAATAAAGACAAAGTAAGCTTCTAACTTCACATGTAGTGGGTAAAACCACATATATTTACTACAGGTATATGTGAAATGGATACAATATTTGTGTCCTTCATGTGATTCACATGGAGCAGGTCCCAAATATCAGTATGTATTAGTTGCAAGTGTTTGATATATTGTGTATTTGAGTCAAGGAATGGTTGTTAATGAAATTTGGCAAGTTAACAAGAATGACATAAATCAAAAGAGGATTTCTTATTATTGGAAACATTACACATCTTCATTATTTGAGAAATAACATGTGAAGTTGTGGTTGTTGAGGTAGTTATAAGAGTATCTTGGTGTTGGTGTTGTGGTTTGAGTTTTCTAATCGACTGGAGTTGATAGAGAATGTCATGGACAGTATAGAGACTAGTTTTGGTATATACTTAGAAAAGCTCTTGATTAGTTTAAAGTTCCTTGATAACATAGACATTAGAAAAGAAAGCAATAAGAATATTGTTATCAAGATATAACTTGCAGATACTCAAGAGATTCTTGGCTATAGAGGGAACATGTAAGATATCTTTAAGATGTAGATTGGATATGAGTTGTGAACAATTAATAGTGGTATGTCCAGTGTAGTTTACAAATAAATCAAATCCATCACCAACAAAAATGGTATTATGTTTCTTACTATCTAATTTATTAGTGATTTTGTGATCATCATGTGTAACATGACTAGTTGCTCCTAAATCCAAGTACAGTCTAGATCTATCACTGAATCAGTAGTGGCAATGTGAGCGCTCTAAGGTTTCTTCCCATTCTGATCATATAGGTTAAGAGCTTGAAAATCTTCATCAAAACGATACCAATAGTTAGTAGCAGAGTGTCCTTTCTTCTCACAAATCTGACAAGGACCAAAGTAGTGGCTAGATGAGCCAAATGAATTGGATCGACCGCCACCAAGGGATCCTCTATGGCCTCTATAGCGACCTCCTCTTCCAAAACAGTTCCCACAAAAACGATCGTTTCCTCAACCTCTAGTATGAGCAATGTTTGTTGTATCATTTGCAATCTTCTGATGCTTCTTGATTTGAGCCTCTTGAGAGAGAATCAAAGCCTCAATTTCATCAATAGTGTAGGTCTCACTTGGTGTCATAATAGAGTAAAAATTGAGTTATATTCTTCTGGTAAGCCTTCCAAGAATGTGTTCAATATGATCTGATTCAAAAATCAGATGACGATAGTAGCTAAGACATCAATGGTGCTCTTTAGTTTGAGAAGGTAAGAATTAGTAGAGAGACTCCATTTCTTGATCGACTTCAATTGAGTCTCAAGTTGACGAATCTTGGCCTTCGTCTGAGATGCAAAATGCATTTGAAGTTTCTCCCAAATTTAGAGTGATGTCTCACATCCAATGATTTGAGTGAGAATTCCTTCGGACATAGAACAACTCATCCATGACATTAGAAGTTGATCCTATCGTTGCTAGTCAAGAAATGCAGAATTGATTTTGAATCCAATCCTTATCAATTGACGTTAGAAGAAATGCACCATCGGCACCGATCACAATGTACTTCGCCGGCGACTTTGCATCCTTATCAATAAGTTGGTGCAGATTGTGTCCTCCAATTGCTGTAGCAATTGTTGTTTCCACATAAGGTAATTGTGCTTTTAGTTACATTGACTAATATTCTAACAAGCTTGCCTAATCAAGCTCCATTTGAGAGGATGGCTAAAAGGTGGTTCTTCATTCATTTTCCCCTTTCCCCTTTTCCATTTTCATTTTTTTTTATTTTTTCCTAAAAAGTTAAAAATACTTTCGAATGGATGCGTTGATGTGTACCTGAATTGCGAAGTTGCTGAACCCACCGTAGCCCACCGCGACACCTTCCTTTCTTGTTCGATCTTCTGCCAATCAATCATTCCTTTTATATATAAATTTTTCCCCAGTATTTTTCACCCCTTCTTCATCTTCTTGATCATTCTCTCGCTTTTTCCAAAGATTCTGTTCTTAAAACCACAGAAACCATGACTTCTGCGACCCCCAAATTGGAGTATAGGGAGCTCGGTAACACCGGTCTTAAGCTCAGCTGTGTGGGTTTTGGAGCGTCACCTCTTGGTAATGTCTTCGGTGGCGTCACCGCCGAAGAGGCGAATGCTGCTGTCCGTGAAGCCTTTCGTCTGGGAATTAACTTCTTTGACACTTCTCCGTATGTAATAGATTTGTGTTTTACACTCGTTGGTTATGCTTTATTTGGATGTTTTTGTAAGATGCGTGAACTAGGAAGAAATACTTCTTCTTCTGTTTATTTTTCATTGGAAGTCGGAAATGGGCGGCTTTTACCTCATTTTTTCAGAGTTGGGGGTGGCTTTTTTTTTATATCTGGTGGTAAAGTTGAAAGAACCTGATAGTTTCGTCACAGTGATCTCATTACTCAACAAATTGGCTTCCAGTTAGATGTAAAATCTGGGTTAGACATTATATAAGATGCTCTATAAGGTTGATTCGGTATTTTTTAGCTTTCTATAACCTCTTGGAAAACAAAATTCTATCTGCAACAGGATTAGGACATTGTTAATATAAAAACTTGAACTGTATAATTGTGAATTTGGCTATCGGATGGTGGATGATTTCATGTTCTTATTTGAATCCGTACCTTAAATCTCTATCTTCTAAGAGTGTTATCTGGTTACCACTTGCACTAAACTAGTCCAATACTCCAATTTAATAAGCGTTATCTGATGTTCTAGCTGACAAAAATTTGGTGAAATATTTGCTTGACCTTTTCGGGATTTGGATGCAATGCATTTGCAGTAATAAATCTTGTTGAGGGGATAATTATTGCCACCATTTTAAGGGGTTGATTTTAACTGGTTTTATCTTTTATTTTCTGATCTCAAGTTATTATGGAGGTACATTATCAGAGAAAGTTCTAGGCAATGCACTGAAAGCTTTGGGTGTTCCAAGAAATGATTTTGTTGTTGCAACAAAATGCGGACGATACAAGGAGGAGGGCTTTGATTTCAGTGCAGACAGAGTAACTAGGAGTATTGACGAGAGCTTAGAAAGATTGCAACTGGAGTATGTTGACATACTGTACTGTCATGATATTGAATTTGGGTCTTTGGACCAGGTGACTTCTTGAAATATTTACAAATCTTTAAACTTATCATGGGGAATTTGATTCTAATGCGTTCTTGATCTTAATCTTAATTTCTAACACATGTTGGCTTACTTTTGAACACAGATTGTTAAGGAAACAATTCCTGCCCTTCAGAAAATAAAGGAAGCTGGGAAAGTTCGTTTCATTGGAATTACTGGGCTTCCTTTGCACATTTATACTTATGTGCTTGATCGAGTACCGCCTGGATCATTGGATGTAATATTATCATATTGCCATTACTGTGTAAATGATTCCACCCTGGAGGACATAATACCATATCTAAAGAGCAAAGGTGTTGGTATTGTTAATGCTTCTCCTCTAGCAATGGGGCTTCTCACTGAGAGTGGTCCTCCAGAATGGCATCCAGCTTCACCTGAACTCAAGGTGTGCGTAGTTTCTTATAAATAAAAACACTTTTCTTCTTTAAACTTCAATTACCAGAATATAATAAATTAATTCAGATTAGGTAACTTTAGCAAAGATCAAATTAGTTGCCCAGAAAATAAGAGATCACATTAGACCCTTGCAATGGAAGTCATGATCACACAAATTTTCTCTAAAGTTGAATAAATGTGGAGCTGGAATTTGCAAATGAGAGAGACTAGATAAGAAACTTTTACCAATCATAATTTGTAATTTTTGTTTATAAATGCTTGTGCATATCAATGATGGGCACTAAGAACCGGAAAAATGCAAGCTACAGAATAAGGGCAAAAAATGGGTGCAACCCCAAGTTGTCAACCTCTTATTTTTTTTTATTGTAGGGTTTAGTTGCTGAATAACCTATTGAAAGAATATAGATCACCTTCAACATACTTTTTCCAGACTTGGAAATCATCTTTGTTCTTCCTGTTTTTCGATTATCGCCACTGCTTTGAAGTATGTCTCTTTTGGTGCTATGTTATGGTCTGCTACAATTTTGTGAAGTCCTGTTCTTTCCCATAGGTTGGAATTTACTGGCGGAAGCTCAAGATTGGTTTTAATACTGTATTTAAATAATTTAAGGTGCCCCATCTGGTGAAAGCCCTCTGGACTTGAAGCTTGAACAAGGCATAAATCCACCTAGTGCTTGAATTGAAAATGGGGACACCAAGAATGAAATTTTATAATTTGGTTATAGAGGCTCGAAGCTCTAACACCATATCAAGGATCATTACTTCTCAAAAGTTGAAGCTGCTACTAATACTTAGGATTACATTTTTTTTAAATATCAGTGTAACATATGATATTAAATCTTAATTTAATTGCTTTAATGTATTGGACACTTGCAGTCTGCGTGTCAAGCTGCAGCCAGCTACTGCAAAGAAAAGAGGAAAAGCATTGCAAAGTTAGCAATGCAGTATAGCTTGTTAAATAAAGAAATCACGTCAGTGCTAGTTGGCATGAAGTCTGTTGAGCAGGTACTGTTTCATCATCTTCCTGGACTGCCATATTTAAATCATTTATAAGCATATTTCTGTTTTCTTAAATCTAGCATCTATTTGATTTTGTGGATAATGGGTCTCGCTTTGTTGTGAAACTATGATATGTCGTGTTCATCGGAGAATAAATTGATTGTCTCTTTCCATTTTTCCCTTGTTGAAAAAAAAAAGTGAAAATATTGACGTTTGTCATTTTCATATTCAACAAATTACCAGCTACACAGTTAGCATCTCGTCGTCATTAAAGATTCTGTTGATTGATACACCAACCACTATTTGATTAAGATGCTCATTACGAAGTTTGCCAGGATCTAATCAGAAATTTGATCGTATTACTTTTGGTAGAAGATTGTGCTGTTAAGTAAATCGGCATAGGCCTACTTAGTTACTTTTTCTTTAGTGTTACACTTTTTAACTCAATCCATCTTTGTTCTCTTTGCTTGCCAGGCAATAGAATACCCTTCTTGGCTTTTATGGCAACATCTTTTAACTTAAAACAAACTAGGCGGGCTTCTCATGTATTGCACAGAGCCTAAGGAATAAGTTACATCAGTTATGATTTGCGAATAATACAGTACAACTTATTTTATGCCAATGTTGTTATGATTAGTTTTAAGTCATTCCCATTTAGAACATTTAAGAGAAGTTCTTATGCTGCAAGGATTTTTCTTTGTCAGCGCTCTCGTTTACTTGGGCCACTTGCACATTGCTCTGCTATTCCTGCTTTACATCCACAGTTGATGAATTAATGGACTTGTGGTTCCCCTGTATAACTTTTCTCATACTGTACACTAGTAGCTCTATGAGACTGAGGAATAATTGATGCCTTGAACGTTTTCACGCACAATATTTGTGTGTGAACAAGTTTGGAGCGCATTTGACAATGTAATGAGCCTGATCTGATCTGCTTTAGCATTGGTTATTCTGACCAACTAGGTGGAGGAGAATGTTGCAGCTGCAACAGAACTTGCAGCTTCAGGGATTGATGAAGCAGCTTTAGCAGAAGTTGAAGCTATTCTAAAGCCCGTAAAGAATCAATCATGGCCAAGTGGAACCCAGCAGAGCTAATAAGCTAATAATTATGTTCTTGCTGCATTGTAATTGGCCTTTACTTTCTACTTATCTGGCATTTTTCAATGAAGGTGACCGTATGGTTGCCCCATTTGCGTTGTAATTCTGCTTTTGTTCAGTATGAGAATAAACTTTTAACAGGCTCAAATCTACTGTTTGAATTATTTTTCTCATTTCTTTCTCTAATAAACACAAGATTTTGACATATTTTCACAATTTATTTATCCCTAGTCAATAATGTCTATTATTAAATTATATATCAATTTAAAAGTTAGGAAATTGAGTTAAAAGAAAAATCATGAATATAATTACATTAAAATGATTTATTTAGCATCTGTAAAAATACATTGATTTCAAAGCCCAGCCCTCAAAGTTTCTCACCTTTTTTCTTCAAGCATATAAAAATAAAACAAAAAAATACAGTTTAAAACATAAAAATCATCATATATATAAATATATATGTTACAAACATCAAGCAATGTAACACACATAGCTAAGAATATAAGCTGTCAACTTTTGAAGGACTGAAAACTGATGTTAATTGCTCTTCCACCATTTCTAGATATACAATTCTTTTTAATTATCAAGCTTTAATATTGGTAAATATTAGCAAGCCAAAATTTTTAATTCAAATAATAAAAATTAGCAAAATAAAGCTGCAAACTAATATCTAAATAACCAAAATTAATTCAAATCAAACCTTGACATAATGACTCATAATTAGATAAATATCTTAATATTTTTGCATCATATTTGGTTGTGTTACTTATAAAGGATTAAAACAACTTCAAGCAAATATTAGCTAAACAAAAAATGACTAAATATAATTAATAAAATGGTGAAAACATAATTGAAACGGTAAAAAAATAATGATAAATTTTATTTAATTATATTTTACACTGATCTTCTTGAGATAAATAGATATAATGAATTAAATTATTAAATTCTTTCTTACATCATCATTGAATCAAGGATAAATTATACTCATCCAAATAAATAATAGATTTTACTTAATTATATTTTACACTTATCTACTTGAGATAAATAATTAAATATACAAGATGAATTAAATTAATAAACTCTTTTTTAACATTATCATTCAATTTTTAACATTATCCCTATAATTTATATTGTTAATATATTTTTATTTTCTATTTATAATTTACTAAATACCTCAAAAGATAATTCAAGAACGTAAATAATATATCAGACCAAAAAAAGAACGAAGAAACATTGCACGTTTCTTTTTAAATAAAGTTAATTCATTATTCACAAAAAAAAATCATGTTAATTAACTAAATTTATCCTACAATAATCTTGTTTAAACACTATGCGTGAATCTATATCTGACATTCAAATATCAAGAGAATTAATTTATTATCTCTCCCTTTAATCAAGAGACTTAAAAAAAAAACAAAGATAGTTCATGTTTAAAACAATTGAACAGGGAATTACTCTCGGAACACAAGTAAAAAAAATTAATATCAGAAAGATCTTATAGACAACTAAAGTAGTCACTATTAACAACCTCTAGGGACTTTGCTGATATTAATTCTATTATTTAGGACTCTACAGTAATTCTTCCCAAATATCTTAAAATATTATATATCCTTTAAAAGCTTGATACACGTATCTTTATCTTTTTATCTAATTCCTTAATTACCATCAGTTTGTAAATTCTTATAAATACATCCCTGAAGAACGTGATCACGACAACGTACTGTGGTTTTCATACTCACCCATGGCGTCGTCTCCCCAGTTAGAAGAATACATATTGACCGAAGATCACTTTGAGATTCGCTTCAACGTCACTCTGCTCACAAGTTCACGTAGACAACAACATCAAATAATATCAAACATTCGATTGTTTGAATATCCTGTGATTGTTCCCTGTCAAGAATTCCTTCGAACAGGTACAAGTTTTCTGCGTGAAGCCTTTCTGTATTATGTCCCCACACCAAGTTTTCAAAGAATGGCGTCCAGTATCATGTCTCAGGCTCAGAGAGCGCTCGAACAGACCTCTCCTCCGGAAACCTCTTCGCATTATCGCCTCATACCTTTAGAGCTGGATATCACACTCGCAGAACCTACCAGTGCCCATCGGGAAGATGATGATGAAGCGAACGATATGGATGCAGCCATAGAGCAATCGTTGCAACAGTCGTTTATGGTTCCGGCGTCGGAAGAAGCCATAGCTTCGCGGAGAAAATTCAGAGTGCCAGAAGGTCAATCTAACCCAGAAATGTGTACCGTTTGTTTACAGAATTGCGATGTGGATGATGATGATCTTTTGATGATGCCTTGTGACCACATTTTTCACAATGGTTGTATTGTGAGATGGTTGGCAACGAGTCATATGTGTCCGGTGTGTCGTTTTCAAATGCCATCTGAATAATATGTAATTTTTTTAAAAGAATTATTAGAGTTTTTTGTTTTGTAATATTCTTGTTGGAAATTCAACGTATGGGTAAGTCAAAGAAAAAGTTTTTCTAAATATTATTAGAATATTTTATAATTAAGAGTTACAACTTTATAATTAAAAAGTTGCATTGTTTCAAGATGTGTCTCTTTAAGCATTTCTTTAATATTTATAAATAACCAATTTATCATTTCATTTAGATAATCCAATAAATAAGATATATAAGAAGAACAAGGGAATCCTAGAAACTGTAAATTCTTTTGTCTTTTGCTGAGTTCTATTATCTTCTGTCAATTTTGTCACCATATATCTTTACAGGAAGGGTTGGTTTAATCCTGGCATGGAGAGTACCGCTTCCTAATTTCTCGAGGTATTGCAGAATAACTCTTAAGGACAGTGTCTTTGGATGCGACTCGTACCATTAATGGGCTCGTTTGAAAAACTATTGGAAAAATAACTTTTTACCAAAATGCATTTTGAAAAATTATTTTTGTCCATAATATATTTTGACATAATGCATTTATATTTGGATAAACGTTGAATTCATAATGTATTTTGGTGTAACGATACAAAGTTCATTTTGCAAGAAGGAGCTTTTTGCTCAAAATACATTTGGTAGAAAGGAGTTCCCAAATGCATTAGACATCATGCTACCAGGCTTTTGGGTCCAAAATACATTTCAGACCTTTAGAAGGAGTTGTCAAACAAACACAAAGTATTATCTGTTGATTTTTGCAGATTTTGCCAACAATTCTTTTAGGCAAATGTTAGCTAAATAAAAATGACTAAATATAATTAATAAAATGGTGAAAACATACTTGAAACGGTTAAAAAATAATATGCAAGTTTAAACGGCCAACCCTCGGTGTGACGAATGGAAAAGGGGGAAAATCCTTAGCCAAATAAATTATTGATTTTATTTAATTATATTTTACGCTGATGCACTTGAGATAAATAGATACAATGAATTAAATCATTAAATTCTTTTTAAACATCATCATGAAATTAAGGGTAAACTATACTTATCCAAATAAATTATAGATTTTATTAAATTATATATACGATGAATTAAATCATTAAACTCTTTTTTAACATTATCATTCAATTTAAGGCTGAACTATACAAAACTCTCGTAAATGTTTACTAACATTTAAATAACTCATTCAACCTTTGAAAAATTGAGGGAAAAAACTCATAAAATCTTAAGTAAGAAACATTGCACGTTCTTTTTTTTTTTTTTTTAAATAACGTAAATTCATTATTCACAATAATCATGTCTAAATACACTGCATCAATATATATTTGACTAAAAGTTTATAAACAAAAATAATCCTGATTCAGTTTACATTAAATATCAAGAGAATTAATTTATCATCTCTTTCTTTAATCAAGATACCTAAATTAAAAAAAAAAAGGATTTTTCATGTTTAAAATATTATATATCCTTTAAAAGTTTGAGATTGATACACATATCTTTATCTTTTTATCTAATATCTTAATTATCAGTTTATAAATCCTTATAAATACACCTCTGAAGAACATCTCACAACTGTGTACTGTGGTTCATAAGTGAGCTATGGCGTCTCCCCGGTTAGAAGAAGTATTGACTGAAGATCATTTTGAGATCCGATTCAACGTTACTTTGTACACAAGTTCACCTGGACAACTGCATGAAATCTCAAACATTCGATTGTTTGAACATCCGTTCATTATTCCCTGTGAAGAACTCCTCCGAAATGCTCGAAGATTTCTACGTGGAGTCTTTCTGCATCATCTCTCCAGTCAAAGCTTTCAGAGAATGACGTCTCGTATAGTGTCTCAGGCTCAGAGAATGCTCGAACAGACCCCTCCTCCTTCGGAAACCACTTCTCGTCATCGCCTGGTTCCTTTAAACAGACCAAGTTTTCTGCGTCAAGCCTTTCTGTATTATGTCCCCACACCAAGTTTTCAAAGAATGGCGTCCAGTATCATGTCTCAGGCTCAGAGAGCGCTCGAACAGACCTCTCCTCCGGAAACCTCTTCTCATTATCGCCTCATACCTTTAGAGCTGGATATCACACTCGCAGAACCTACCAGTACCCATCAAGAAGATGATGATGAAGCGAACGATATGGATGCAGCCATAGAGCAATCGATGCAACAGTCGTTTATGGTTCCGGCGTCGGAAGAAGCCATAGCGTCGCTGAGAAAATTCAGAGTGTCGGGAGATCAATCTAACCCAGAAATGTGTACAGTTTGTTTGGAGAATTGCGATGTGGATGATGATGATCTTCTGGTGATGCCTTGTGATCACGTTTTTCACAGTGGTTGTATTGTGAGATGGTTGGCAACGAGTCATATGTGTCCGGTGTGTCGTTTTCAAATGCCATCGGAGTAATATGTAATTTTTTTTTAAAAAAAAAGAATTTTTAGAGTCTTTTGTTTTGTATTATTCTTATTCTTAGAATAATACAAAACAAAAGAATTATTTTTAAAAGTTTGAGATGAAAGTAAGATGTACGTATGTTATCTTTATCTTTA
>QFDD01003778.1:0-16278 GCA_006871305.1 Vachellia collinsii
TATTATCATAACTATAAAGACATGTTTATATTATTTGACTTTACCGGCTCAATCTTTTTCAAGGTTAACAAATTGGAAAGCGATATAAACAGTGTCGGTTTCCAAACGCCAGAAACGAGTCAACAACCAGAAAATTCCAACGATACCCAGGCACATTTCATTTCGTGGAAAAGAAAGGAAAATATACAAAAGGAAGGTTAGCCAAAGCATAGGGGTTAAATAGGAAGGCTCAGATTCGCCTTTTCTCAGACAAGAAAAAAGAGCCAACACGCATGGCTGCGAAACCATAGAATGTTGAAAAGACCAGAAGGTCATTTCATACAGACGTAGAGTCGCCTCGCCAAGCCGTGGGACCTTCATCCAATGTCTGGTAAAACTGCTATAACAAACATCACAGCCTCAACAGAAGAAGAAGAAGAAGAAGAAGAAGAAGAAGAGGAACAAGAACAAGAAGATGATGATGATGAAGCGAGGATAGAGAGAGAGAGAGAGAGAGAGAGAGGAAGGGGAAAGAGCTGTTTGAGAAGGGAGATGAAAAATCACCGGATTGCGCAGCGAATCAGGGAGGGGCAACAGCTCTCAGAACACCCTCTTCTCCCTGAGACTACGATCCTCATTCTTAAACTAATGAGATTTGAAACCCTAAATGCTGCCCCATGGCTTCTTTTATAATGAGCCTCGTTAGAAGAGGGCATACTCGACTTTTACTCACAGGCGGCTATTACGGTTTACGACGTCGTTTTAAGGTGTAATTTTCTTTTCTTCTGTTCTCCTGTTTTTGTGGCGTAATTTATCACCTGGCAATAAAAAATAGTTTCTTAAAACATAAACTATTTATCGCTCATGGCCTTTTATTTCGTAAAATTATTTTAAATAAGACTGTATTGCATTGACCTATTAAATTTAAAGGATTCAATTGAAATTTGGAATATTACCACATTTTTTAAAAAAAATGAAAAAAAAATCCAACAAAAAGAGCATAAAATTTTAAAATATTTCTTAAAAAGAATATTAAATGATATAAATAAATGAAAGTTTAGAAGCACGTAATCAACATATAATACAGGGCTCATAATCTAGTCTAGTTTAGTCTAGTAATTTAGATTTTTTAGCCAAAATGTCTGGTAATCTAGTTTATTAGCCTTATGTAGTCCTCTGGTCTAGTCCATAATCTATCTAAACATACATAAATTAGTTCAGTACAATTGAAGTTCTAAAACTGCAAATATTTAGGTTTAATTCCTAAAAGAATGATTTCTTTACATTCCCTATCTCTTTAAGCATATCATAATATTTCATAATTCATTCTCCACTATGGTTGATTGTATATCATGTCTATTCTTTACTATGATTACAATGAATGAGGGAAATGCTATGATTACATAATAATCACTCATCTCAGGCTTTCTTCTGTGTAATAAATCCCATGTTAGAACACAACATTACTTACGATCAATGGCTTGCTTTAACTTAATTACTGATATGATGCTTCTTATTTTCCTGATCTAAGCCCTCATTATACTGGATAATAAATTAGATTGCAAGCTCCTTCCTTCTGGCTCTTTAAGGAACTTTTTATCTTCAATATAAGACTGTATCTCCACAATAATCCTGGTCAGCCCTGGTTCTTTTTGTTTCAGATCAACCAAGAAGTTATCAGCGATTACCTTCAGCATCTTCAAGAATTGAGATTTGTATCTTCTATAGAGGCCAAATCCTGCCGTCTAAACACAAAGATTTGCTAAGCTTTACCAACACACATACAAGGGTCAGTCTCTCTGATTCTCTCTCCTCTGATGTGCTTCATGGAGAGAGAAGCACACGCCATGTGGACCCCACCTGGCGTGTGTGTGAGATAGAAGGAGAAAGAGAAGCACTTGTTTCTTGCCTCAAAGAGACCATAGCCATTAGACATGAGATAAAACTCTTTCTACATGCCTTGTACACCATAAAATCACTTTCAAAAAGCTAATTCAAACACACACTTAGAAAATGTTTGGATAATTGTTATTAGAATCACTTTTCATGTGTAAATTACTAAAAAGAACACAAGTTAATATAATAATTACAAAAGGAGGTTTGCAGTAGAATGGAGAGCATATTTTGCCCTTCTACACTGTCATTATTTTTCTGAAAAGCTGATTCTCCTAACTTTAGGGGAAAACCATGGTTTTGGCCCATGAAACCATGGTTTTGTCATATGATAATAATCAATTTTTTGAATTTCAAGGTGTTTGGGTAATTTTATCACAAACCATGGTTAGCATTAAAAAAAGCACTTTTTCTATCCCATCCAAACATGCACTGAATGTATTCCACTGTTTTGCATTACTTACTTGCAGGAATGCGTTGAGCGAAACAGCAGTATATCTATTGACTGGGAGATTATTCAGAAACCTAGCAAGCCATGCCCAACCTTCTTGCAACCCATGTGAGTTCTGAACATTTGGAATTTCAGTCTGTTTGAAGTCAAAACAAAGCATTGTCAGATGATCAGAAGCAATGGTAGCCAATAAATGGTTGGCGAAACTGAAAATCCTCTAATCTAAATCTAAATTATACTCCAAAGTATACTTGAGAACTTGTCAGAATCGAAGAGACCATTGCATCAGACCTGGACTAGTGCACCGTAAACCTTGATGTAAGATTCTAGACGCTTTAAATAATCATCTGTACTCTCAATGTTCCCATCATATTCCCGGTAACCAATACTTTTAAAGTATGCCTCTTTCGATTCAAAGCTGGACTGAAACATTGAGAGGAAAAGATCAATCTGAATGTAGCCACGAAAGTTCTCCATGAATCCAGAAAGATATATGAAGAAAATATGCATGAACATCTCGTAGTAATGCATTACTATCATCCCATCTCAATTAATAAAATTTTATTTAAGTCAAAAATTAAAGAAGATGAAGACAACGCACGGGTCTGTATTTTATGAAACCGGGAGCATAAATTTGTATATCCTGGCTATTGGTCATTCTTTAACAGCAAATAGAATGAATAGAACAAAAAATTTGTTTGCATTACTGCAGTTAAAAGACTAACATTTCACTCTTTTCATGTCTATAAATGGGCACTCAAACCTCTTAGTAAAAAGGAATTAGTAAGCTCAGATTTTCTGATGGAAACATATTGAACGTAAGACGGTCAAGAAACAAAAAATTCACTTTTTACCAACTCTTGTGAGCATAACTAGATCATAATCCTTTTTATTGCACAAAAATCGAAATAACAAGGCTGGAAAAGAAGAAAACAAGAATAAATTTCTCATAAACATTTCTGACCAGTTACCTTTCTGTAAACTATGTGCTTTGGAACAGTGTAGATGCAGGCTCTATGGAACTCAGCGAGCAAAAGATCCATAACATGTGGGACCTGCCTCACAAACAATAAGCAATGAAATCCAAATGAAAAGGGAAAGCAAACCATAGTATAGTGTCCAGTTATTTTTTTTTTTTTTGCCGAAGTGTCTAGTTATTGTTTGCTTGAAAGTGATTGTCAACAAACATGAGAATAAAAGTTGTCAGTCCAACAGTGAGGAACCAGTTATATAGAGTGGGTTTAAGATCATTTGTCTAATGTTGACGCCAAAAAAAAAAAAAAACAAAAGATCATTTGTCTAACACAGATTAAAGTTTGAAAGATTACTAATCATTTGCCAAAAAGCATCAAACTCAAAGTCCCTACCATCTTATACATCAGGAATCTGAAAGGGCAGAGAGTAGAATGTTGTACCTGAGAGGTAACAAGAACAATGACGTAACCACTTGCAAAGGCAGCATTACCAGGGTTTTCGCAGTAGGAAACAACCTGAAAGTATATCACACAAGAAATACGTTATGTCATATGAGGATGGATATTATATTAAATCACAAAATGAAGAAAACGTTGATGATGGTGGACATATTTACTGAATTAGGGAGGTTGTAATTATTTATATTTTTTTATTTTTTCTTTTCTTTGATTGAATATGCTTTTTACATTTTGTCCTATCATTAATGGCCATCCATACCCTACTAGATAACTCACAAAAGCATTCAAAATGACACGGTGAGGAAACAAGGCACAGAGTCCACAGCAATAGGATGGTCAATCAAATAATGTGATGCTACCTTTCGAGCAAATATTTCACTGCTGATGGATTGAGGACATTGAGGATCATTTAAAAGTTTTATGAGATCACTAGCTTTTGACCTGCAAAATGCGCAAAAGAAGTAAAATGATGTGGTATGAAATCATGCACAAGGACTTGGCCTACCTTTGTTTTAAAATAAAATCCTCAATCAGAAATATTTTTATGTATATATATTATTGTGAAATAATGATGGGTAAAAAGTTTTCTTAAACTTATGCTTCCCATAAAACAGTCATTCTAATCAAAAGAGAAAGTCGGCAACTGCATTTTTATGCCAGTCATTTCATGTCATGTAGCAAAGTAATCTCTTGAAACACTGCCCTAAGCACCCCCTAAATCTTAAAAATTAAAACTTGGATATCCTTCCCTCTATACAAAACACACAACTTAGTTTCTCCAAAATATATTGTCAAATGGGAAACTATAATGTCCCATACAGAGACACTTTAAATTGCAATTTGAATGGAGCATGCAAACAGAAGTCCCTAAAATTTCTCAGCAAAACATCAACTTTTGAATAAAATCAAAAACTAAATTCATAGAATAATAAATACCAGTAACACTTTTTTTATAAAAACAGTAACATAAAATTTTGTCCTCAGGAAGAATAATAAATTGAAAATGCATAACTGAAATAAATGTTCCCCACCTGACATTGTCTGTTACTCCCCTTATTTGCCTTATCAATCTGGCAATATGACTTTCCTTATGGTTAAAATCCTGACAGAAGTTGACGTGCCTCAAGTGTCAATTATCATAAATAACCAAATCATTGTATCAACCATGAAAAGTAGTACTACAGAACATTTAAACTTCCAACATAATGGTGCAAATTAAAAAGCACGCATCCTAGCAATAATTAGTGCATGAAGCATAAGAAACTAAAACTTTATTAACATCTCCAGTATCTACTACCCGTAATACCTTGTTGGAAGAACGTATCACTTGGTTTCTCTCATATAGAACTTTCAATTTCTGTAGCCTCTGATCCTCTAGTTGTAAAGCACTATTTGCTGCTCGACATGTGTACCCTAAAATTTTGTACCAGTTGAAATCTCAAATGATGACAACAAGTTCAGACTAAATACAACACATAGATCCAGTCATTCAAAGGCACGTCTATATATTGACTTGCACCAATTGCATGAAATACTTTTACAACTTCAAACTAATAAAGTAGATCAGCATAAAATAACAAAGCAATTAAACATAAAAAGGTCAGTAAAAACAAAGACAAGGTGGACAAAGGGGCACTTTTGTATTTCAGTATTCTGAATGTAGATGAGAATTTATGGCTAATGCAAATAGCTTTATCGAATCAATATCAAAGATGCAAGAAAGAATAAACTGAATTTCAATAGCAAAAAGATGTCAAAATAATCACAAGTTTTCCATGCATATGGAAAGAATAAAATGGGAAAAAAATCATAGATGTTAAATTTGAATCAAACAGTTAAGTGGTTTTATTATTTATTTAAAAACAAACAAGTACCGGGTTCCTTGGATTCAGTTTTTGACAGGCTAGATGCACCATCTGTTCGTGCTGTAGCTCCTAGTTGCAAGCCTTCAGATGTAATTCTTTTTGAACTTTCTATAGCATTCTTCTCCATGGCTTCCTTTGCAGCTCTTTTTTCAGCTTCCATTGTTGCTCTTCTCTCAGCCTCCAAAGCAGCTCGTTTTGCTTCCTCAGCTCTCATTGCAGCCTACAATTCAACATTGAAAGTTAACAACTCTAGCAACATTTGAGCTGAAGCTGACAAGAAAGAATTCTGAAAAGAAAAATGTGTCAAATTGAAATACTCATTTAACAGACAAATGAATAAGGTTATATAAAATAATACTGGGGGAAAAATGAATCAACTTTAAATACCAGTGTAAAGGACAAATCAGTATGGATATTGCTAAAAAAAGAAGAAGAAGCAGGGGAACAAATAAGTTTCCGTGTGCATGTTCAGACTCCAAAACAAACAAACCAAAAAGTAAAAGAAAAATGCTAGAGAGTTCATGGAAAAAAGTACAGATTTGTAAACAGGTAATAAGTGGCACATCAGCATCAACTTACAACGGAACATGAAGAAAGAATGCCTATGAAACTTAGTCAAAACACAACCAAGTGAAAAGTAAAGTTGATATACCTCGGCTTCAGCTTTAGCCTTTTCTTGTCGTAATTTTTCCTCTTGTATAGCCTTCTCCTTTCTTTTGGCCTCTTCATATGCTGCGTCACTTCTTATTTTTCTTTCCTCTATTTGTGATCTAAGCTCCCGGTGCTGCTGGACAGCTGTCAAGTGATTATCAAGTGCTTCTGCACTGCATAAAATGGGGATACGAAGATCAGCTTCTTTTTTTTTTTTGGGGGGGGGGCAAAAAAGGTCAATGCCTTCAGTTTTGAAAAATATCTAGCATTTTGAAAATGAGCAGCTCATGTCTCTTAAAATCTTCACATTATGTCAGCCCATTTATTTTGGTGCATTCCTAGTTGATCTTCCTCCTAGAAAACAAATTAACCACAATTTTTTCCAATTCATTTTAATGAAAATGTGATGAAACTCCTCTAAATTCTTATAGTTGAACCAGATATTACCCAACCAAACCACTCATACAAGCATAGATTGAGTAGAGTTAAAGGAATTGCAGCAGCAGTAAACCAGTAAGAGGAAAAGGATAAAGAAGAAGAAAAACAAAAATCGTCCCCTAGCTTTTGTAAGATACAGTCCCTCCAAAGTCCTGAATAAGCTTTTCCTCCTTACCTCACCAGCCTACCTCCCCATATAACCCCTCTAAGTGATACTTCTCAACCCCGAAAGAAAAAGAATTTTCATTGATCTCCACAGATGGCATTATCCATTTAAAAATTCATTTAAAAATTTCCTTAGTTTATGACCTAGGATACCACGAAAGGAGGGCAGAACCAACTCCATGGGATCAAACCCACTACCACCCCATACAACGGGACAACTTTGCTAATGGAGCAATGCACCAAGTACAAAGGGAAAAATCAATTTCACATTTTCTTATATAAAACTGTGTCAAAAGACATATAGGTAGAAGAAAGGAAACGATTATAAAACCTTGAAAGAAAGGTGGGAGGGAGGAGAAAATGCAATCTTACATCCTTCGCTGATATTGAGTATCAAACTTTTTATCTATTTCCTGTCTTGCTTCTTTATATTTCTCTACTTGAAGAAGAGCAGAAGCAGACTTCTCACTCTCATTCATCAGAGCTGTTTCCAGTGCTGAGATATGATGCCTAATGTCATCCTGTAAGTACAGAATGCCAGAACTAAGTCTAATACAGATATGAAAGAAACCAAATTGACTATCTAATTTATGGTTGATAACAAAAAAGTCAAACAGATAACATTTATAGATACCACCATGATCACCCACCTTGACATGAAGCTGGTGTTCATGAGTCAGTTCTAATAAGGCACATTCAACCTCTCCCACTTCATCCATCAAGTAACCTTGCTCTTCAAATGCTGGGACAAGGTCAGAACTATCACTGTCACTGAAACATCAAATAAAGTGCAAATGTCATTGTCAGAAATTCCAATAAAATGTTCTCAATTTGATCAACAAACAACATGAAGATACTATTAATCTGACTAGATCCACAGAAAGTGCTTATTACTATTGGTCTATGGTTCCTACAAGAAAGTAGATAAGTGCCGTCCTCAAATAAAGCTAGAAATCAAGGAGTAGGCACCTGAGATAGAGATCATTGCAGCCAAATCGTTTGCCAGCCTCTATAGTTTCATCCTGCTCATCTTCAGTCTCTGTGTCATCCATCTCATACTCAGGGGCATGCAATATGAAAGGTCTACCTCTCTCAATTTCATTCCCACTGTAAAGTCTCTCAACAAAAGAACAATAGAAAAAATTAAACCACCAACATAAAATATTTTCTTTGGCACAAATTAATAAGGTTCAAATAACTGAATATGAAAAGATAGCATATTCTTACATTTATAAGCATCAATAAAAACAAACACATAAAGAGAAGTTAAGAATATCGTACCTGTATATTGATTTAGTGGGAAAATGATCAGTACAAGAAGTAGTGAGTTTCATCTCCAAGGCATTAAGCTCTGATATTAGAGCATCAAAAGTCCAATCTGGCGCAGGTTCAGCAGCAATGCCCTCTGCACTTTGGGGACAACGAAGGTCTAATTTAATAGCTCCCCTACAAATAAAGATACTTAAGTCAGGCACATCTATTCTCAGAAAACCAATAAATGTGAGCCTCTTTAACAATGCAGGTGGAAAATTAACTAAACTTGATTAACCAAAAATTTGACAAGGAACATTGGATCAAATACTACCTCCTTACACATGGAAATGTGGAACTTTCTATCAGCTGATATCAACAACAACAATACTAATCAGATCATTCACAGAACTTAACCTTACATTGTTTTGAAGGAAACAGTAATATTTGGAGACTTGATAGGCTGCTTATTTGTTGGAAGTCCTGCCAAGAAGAATGGTTGAGCTAGTAAATCATTACACAAAATGAAAAGCACCATCAAAATTCAAAAGTTCCAGTTCTTTTTAATGTAACGCGTCAAAACAGTCAAGAAAAGGTACTAGGGAATTTTTTTTACACCAAAAACTCAAACGCCTTGAAATTAAAGAGCGGCATGTTAGCTAAACAAGCATTTGATTAGTAGCTAGCTAAGTCATGGAATTGAATGTCTTTGAATATAATTAGGCACTAGAATGATTTTTTTTTTTTGTTGTTGTTGTGTGTGTGTGTGGGGGGGGGGGCAACTTAGAAACTCAAGTGAAGAAGAAAATCGTCAATTTGAGGTCAGCTCAAAAATTTTTTTTTGGGAGGGGGGGGGTTGGGGAATTAAGTCCAACGCTTACCAGTCCCCTCTGCGTCGGTGGCTGAATGGAAGTGGGACATCCATGGAGAAGAAGAGGAATGAAGATCAAGAAGATAAAGAAAGCTAAACAAATACGCAGGGGGTAGCAAAGCACAAAGCATTTATAAGAAGAAATACGAAGATGATGGCTACTCACCGGCGAAGATGGATGTTATGCTCTCCGGAGACAGCCGGCGAACGGTGTTCAGCTAGCGATCATGTGCAGCACGGCGCTGCAGGGGTCGTCACCCTTCACTTCCAGGTGTCAGGGGGAATCTGAGAAGGGTGCGAAAGTCATTAAATTTAAATTTTTGGTTTTATAAACGGAATGTTTCAGGAAAAATAAAAAAAGCCACATAAACTCCTCTGAAATATGCAAAATTCAATTGAGTACCCTAAAATACTGAGATGACACAGGAAGCCTCGAGGTACCTTGATTCTGTGAACCCGATCGCTGCGATGGCATATTCAAAATAGAATTTCAATTGAGATTAGTTTCATTTTGAATTTTAGACAAATTATTAAAATGTTCTTGGAATTAAACATACTTTTGATCCCTATAGTTTATCTCAATTTGGGTTTTAATTCATGAAGTTTAAAAGTGATTGTTTTGATCCCTCAAGTTTACTTTGTTTAAAACTGTTAGTCCCTATAGCTTTAAAAGGTCACTGTACTTTTAACTAATTTTGTTTTTTATCCCTATATTTTGAATGAATTTTAGTTGTAATCCTTATGCTTTGAACAAATTTTTATTTTGATCCCTAAAGTTAACTGTGTTAATTAACGCAATCAAACATTTAAGTCTCTAAAACTACAATGATAAGTTATACAACAATTTTTTTTCATGTTACATTCTTCAGTTATTAAGAAATTTCACTATAATTAACGAAATTAGTGATACATAAGTAAAATTAACTGCATTAACATTAGATGTAGGTCCTTTTAAAATTATAAGGACTAACAGTTTTAGCCAGAGTAAACTTGAAGGACCAAAATCACAACTTTTAAACTTCAGGGACCAAAAACCAAATCGGGGTAAACTATAAGAACTAAAAATAGATTTAACCCAATATTTTTTTAAAAGTTAAAAAAATTAAATCTCAACCATCCAAATTTAATCTTCATCATTGCAATGGGTACTGTTCTGAAAAGAAGTTTATGTGGGATACCAATAATATTTGAGTAAAGCTTTTCCAATCAGTTTTTTTTTAATAATATTGAAATCCATTAAATAAGCAAGATTATAAAAGCAAGGCAAAGTCTATCCTCCCTCGTCAATCACCATATCTCATTCAAGATAAGTGGGGTTGATAAAAAATACAAAAATTACTTTCCAACCTCTAATCTCTTAAAGAGTTTTACTAAATGACTGGTGACAATATTAAGACTCTCTCTAAACCTATGAACAATATTTATTTGTCAGTCCCTATGACTAATAGATCCCATGCCATTTACAATATCTGAAAATGGATGAGCCATACTGCATCCCCTAGTAACTAAACCAACTCAGTGCTTCTCTAACCTACAACCAACAAATCCAGAGAACATTCATGATCCAATGTCTCTGATATGAGAGAAGGGACATTGATGAGATTGCAATTAAAACCCCATATCCATCGGACTTCACTATTTCTAATAACACGATCACAACTGTTGTGAGATATGAAAGCTACTTTTTTAATGTGATTTACAGTTTGTGAGTTAAATATGTGAGAGGTTCTATCTCAAGTTGCATAAATATGATTTTGTAAAACTTATACAAATAGGCCAAACTTGCCATTTTGAAGGACAAATTCATTGACCTCTAATTTAAGAGTATTGCCCTCGATGGGAATGGAGGATCCTTGAATGAGGGGCATTGGTTAGACGCTTACAATTGTGGATCATGAATGGTCCGCCGCTTGTTTCCACTGAAAGCAAAAAGAAGGAGACACACACACACACTGAATGGACTTCTATCTGCAAGTCTAGCATTATCTCATGCCTATATCTTTCCTGGAGGAGGGACTGTTTCTCTACATGGTAAGAGAAAGTCTGTCCATCTTTAACACTTTCGAATCCCATAATCCCTGAACTCGAAGAGAAATGACGGTGGCCAACATCTCAGCCCCCAATGCCATCATCACTTGAAGAGAAGGCACGCCCCAAAATGAACGACGTGCAAACTTTTGGTTACAGGAAGCAAAGGCGTGAGTGGCTCAGGTATGGAGAATGAAAGGATGAGTGAGAGAGGAGAGCAAGATTCATATCAGGTTCCCTTAAGAGTGAAGCAGACGATGGACATTGTTTGGCAGCGACAGGTGAGGATAGGAAGATTTACAAATGATAAGGAACGAACAGGGACCGGAGCTTAGAAGTACCATTTTAATGTGTCATAAAAAAAAAGTAACATTTTAAAATTTGAGGAATAAGCAAGATAAGAGAGATAAGTAAGGTTCAAAAAACCGGATCGGGCACTGAACCGGTCGAGGCAGTAGGTTAAGGGTTAATGGGTCAGATCGGGATCAAACCGGCCTATTAAAATAATGACATTTAATTGACAATATTAAAATATAATACTTTTAATAATGTTTAATTTCAAAATATTCATCTTTATCAGTTAAAATCTTTTAGTCACTGTAATTAATAACAATTCATAATAAAAAAATCATTAAAATTCATTCATCAATCATAAAAATCTAAGAATTTATCATAAAAAAAATCATGTTTGTAGTAAAAAAAAAGGAAAAGAAAAGAAATATCATCTAGTTCTTCCATTTGTCACTAAATATTAATAAAAATAGTAAATAAAAAAAAAGAAAAATTGCATTAAGGTCCCATACAAGAAAATTAATATAAGAAAGGTTTCAAAGGTTGCTACTGATAACCCATTCACTTGTCAATGGTACTCTTTTACTTATTATTAAAAATCTTTTGAGACATTTCTAATATTAATTTTTTTGCGTGGGACCTTAATGTAATTTTTCAGGGAAAAAAAAAGAAGCAAATGAAGCATATAATTTTTTTTTTTAAAAAAAAAGCACAAAAATAATATTTTAAAAAGTTTTCAAAAAAAAAAAATAGTTGACCCGGCCAACCCGGTTTTTTACCGGGTTGATCCGGGTCAACCCGGTCCCCGATCCAAACCTCACCCGGACCGGACCACCGGCCGGTTCGCCGGTTTCCGGTCCGAACCGGCCGGTCCGGTTCGGTTTTTCATACTATGGAGATAAGACATAAATAGCCTTTAGTTATTTTAAAAAAGTTCCTGACCACCCAATTGGCCACCGGCGATGAGAAACCCCTCGTTGATTGGCCACCGACCTTTAACAACCGATCATCTCATTAACAAGTTTTATTAACGCATTACCCATATGAAATCTCATATTACCAACTTTTCTTTATCAATAAACAAATTTGCAACTTAAGCTCATTTAAAGTTTTTTAAAGCATTCTCAATATTTCGTTGGGTACTGCTAACTTTCTTTTTTCTTTTTTGTTGATAACTGCTAACTTTCTTTTATCCATTAACAAATTCACGTTTCAAGGCATTCACATGTTTTGCATATGCATTAACAAATTTCATTATGTTATTACCGACTTTCATTCATAAAGTAACAAATCCACACTTTTATGTCACTCATAAGTTATATATGAGCAATACCTAATGAAATATCAGAAATTTTTTTAGAAAACTTGTGAATAATTTGAAAGTATGAATTTACTACATGATAAACAAAAGTTGGTAATACCTAATAATACATGGCTAATGTTTTAACAAATAACCTAAAAGTATTAATTTGCTAATTGGTGAAAAAAATGGGTAATATCTTATGTAATATGGAGAATGCATTAACAAAAATTGTAAATAGCCTAAAAGCATGAATTTGTTAATTGATAAATGAAAGTTTTTAATAGCTAATGAAATGTTGAGAATGTCTTGATAAAACTTGTCAATGATTTGAAAGTGTAAATTTCTTCATTGGTAAATTAAAGTTGATAATCGTTAATAAAATCTTGAGAATGCCTTAACAAAACTTGTCAATAAGATGACCAATTACAGAAGGGGGCTCCGACACCGATGGCCGGTGACTAATTGTTAGAGCTGGGAAAATGGGCCTAGTTCATTGGATCGGTTTGAATAAACCTATTAAATTGGAGGAACAAGCCTATAATTTTGAATACTCATAAGGAAACGGACTTAAAAAGGTCAGCTCTAATAGACCACGAGCTTAAAAGAGTCAGTTCGTTTAAACCCGTCATATAAATATATATATATATATATTTTTCCCTCCTTTTGGGAGAAAACATTTCTAGCAATGAAATTTTCCTATATAAACTTTTATTTGCTTTGGATTTTGAAACATTTTCAATTCTCTCCATTCATGCCAAGCTCGAATATTACTATACTTATTTTATGTTGGCCATGTTTTCAAAAATTGAGTTGGATTTCACAAGACAATGAAATACTGAGCCCGGCTAGGTCTGCAGAGAGAGGCTTGTGGGATGAATCTTCAATTCAAAGCATCTGATCCCTAGTAATATATATTTGAAAAAACATCAATTATTATTATTCATTACAATTTGACCTTCTGACCCAAAGAAAATTACAATTTTTACATTTTTGCGTGTGTGGGGTTTGTATGTATCATATATTATTTGTAAGTGGCATTGGCTAAAGAAAAAATAATGTGTGGTGGGGTATAAAATAGGGGAAAGAGACAAAGGTGATACAATGAATATATATGATAAATCAGCATTTTATGTGTGTGTATTCACACTCCCATGATATCCATGATATTGTTAAAGTGTTTGATCATTTCATTTTATTTCTATGTGTAACTAGGGCCCGTTTGGCATATTTAAATTGATTTTGATGGAAATGGAAATGGATATGGAGATGAATATGGGTATTGAATTTAAAAGTACATTTGATACATCATGGAAATGGAACCTAATTTTTATATAAAAAGACCAAAATACCCTTTTAAATTAAAAAATTTAAAAATCTTCTCAGACAGGAAAAAAAGAATCTCCCCAGATTCGATGAACCCAGGACGTCAATCGACCACGACAGCCAAAGCATAGAGCATGGGTCTTCGTCGGGGATGAGCTTGAAGCCGAAGTCATTATGCTCTCCAACGACGCTGATGGAAGCTTGTCGGCGGTGGGTTAGTAGGTTGTCCACCTTTGTCATGTTCAAAAGGCGTAAAGCTTGAAGGGGAAGGATCGGAAATCTTGTGGTCATTTCCGTTGCTGGAGGGGAAAGCTTGAAGGCGTGAAGCTACAGGTTTCCATTGCCAGAGGTTGCCATCGCCAACTGCTGGAGGTCGTTGTTCAAGGTGAGGTCGAGGATGATGGGTTGGAGATGAAATTTGTGGTGGGTGGAAGGAGATGAAAACTGAAAAGTGAGAGGGGTAATAGAAGAATTCCATGGAATTTTTCACAATTCCATGAGTCATGTGATGGAAGCCAAAGAGATGGAATTGGCTCTGCATGGAAATCATTTCCATAACATTTCAAGTGTACCAAACAGACATCTCACATGGAATTCAATTCCATTTCCATTTCTATACACCCAATTCCATAGTACCAAACAAGGTATAAGAGTGTTTCAAATTATTATTTTATTTAAAGATAAAAAATAAACAGGCCTTAAGCCTCCCGGACCGACCCTTGGCCTATATTCTCGTTGGTTGAACCGTAGAAATCAGGCTGATTTTTGCAATCAATCCTAAATGGACAGGCTCGAATTCCTAACACTATCGGTTGGGTGGTTGGGGAATTTTTAAAAATAATTAAGACACATTTATGTCTTTTCCCTCTTTTTCAAAATATCATGTTGTGATCTGATTCATTTGTTATCATTTGTAAATACTATCATACTTCTATGTCATTTCACATTTTCCAATGTCTTTTTATGCCATTTTATCATACGAAAATGTATATAATATATGATTGTTTAAAAATAATTAAAAAAAATACTCTCGTCCAAAATTTAGGATGGAACATATTATGTATATAAATCATACTTTTGTTAATTTCTTTATATTCATTATATCAAATTTTTTCATCACATATGGATATATATCTTATTACCTGAAATCTTTTTGGATACACAAGATTGAACTTAATAAGTATTGATGGAGATGATCACTAAAAATGATTTGGAATCTACCAAAAAAAATTATTTGGAATCGTATTTTATTTTTAATTTATGTTGAAAATTTTAAATTTAATCCATTGGAGCTCTAAACAAAGTAAATTTTAATATAGCCATGAGTTTATGAGCACTACAATGAGCATGTTTACCATAACATTATAAAATCATGCTTACACAAATAAAGATAAAACTTTTTTCATATACTAACCTAACCTCGTAAACTGGAAATTATATTGAAAAGATAGATTCTAAACATGCCTAATATTTTTATTGCAAACACCAAAACCATTTCCAAATATATGAGATTTTGTTGTAGAATTGGCTTTAGTTCAAGATACAATATGGACATATATTTTATTATTGGGGGAATTGGGGAAGTCCCTCGTTGAAAAATTAATTGTAAAATGTGACCTTCTACGTATCTGCAATTGAGCTTCTATAATATAAACTGAATTTTCACGTTAAGTGTAATTGAACTTACACATGTACAACTGAATATGTCCTATTCTCCAATTAATTTTTCAATAAAGGATTTTTTCCCAATTTTCTCTTTATTTTTTATGTTTATCAATTTTTTTCTGAAATCATTTTACCTTAAATTAATTTGAATAAGCTAGCTCTGAATAAGATCTATTTAAAGTACTAGCACATTTGAGGTATATATGAGCATGGCACAGTCGATGCCATGCTAACAAGAACTACAGCATAATCGTCCAACAGCTTCAGCTTTGTAGCGCGCCAAACGCCAGAATTGATCCTACTAGGGTTAGACCAAGGCTCGCCACATCTGTCCAGGCCGCTGATTTTGGTGATGGTGCTGCCGGAGCTGCTGCCGTCGAATCCCCGGATTTCGACACACCGAAAACCGCCGGTAGTGGTGGCTCAACAACTTCTGAAGCCTCAAGAGGTGGGTTTGGTGATTCTGCCGGTGGCATTTGAGATACATCAAGCGTACGGAGTAGACTTCCAGGGCTTATTTGTATGAACGCAAACTCTTCTGGTGTAGATGGGTTAGGATCGCTACATGCGCTCCCTGTATTGCATATATTGCACGAGGTGTCAATCAGCATGCGAAGTTTTTATTTGTTTGCTTCTTGTGATGAGAATAAGCTTTATGAGTAAGGTTGGGG